>JAZGTI010015026.1:0-13699 GCA_036877585.1 Botia kubotai
TTCCCATCACTCCCCATAATAGTCTGTTTCAGCCCGTTTCAATCAGGTGGCAAAGCACTCAATACTTCCAGACTTCACACACATATACACACTGTCTAGACATCCATTCACACAGACCTGCGATGTATTGCTCTAAATGAGCCTTTAAAGTTAAAAGTAATAAGTGTGATCAACAAAATCCTCACCTTCGTCCCCCTCACACACAGACACGGCTTATATACCTCTGCGTGGGGGTCTGCACACACTCCTTTATGAGGTAACATTTCCTTCAGAGTGAGAAACAGTGACAGTGGTCCATTTTGAGTGTGTGACATCACTAGTCTTTAAACCACTTGCCCTTAACTCTATTTTATAACATACACCTTCCTATGACAGCAGCAACAATTTTTTTTCTCTAGAAAATTCTACATTAGGGCTGTCTAAACGAGTAATATAAGTACAGTAGCACAGTGTAAAAAACTGAGTAAGGGACAGCTATACAATATCCAGTAATATATTGGATGGAATATTTGATTGACCAATCAGAATCAAGAATTTGATCAATCAAGAAATTCCAGAGAGCTGTTAAATAAGCTCATATGGAATATTTGTTCTTGTTTGGTCTAGAGAACAAGTTAAAACAACGTTTTTGTCCGGATTAAAACCTCTAGAACTTCCATTTGAATGCACTTGAGGGCAAAAGTATCTAGAGGCTTCAGTGACCTTTAACCTGTAAGTCGTGTCTTATCGACGTTTTTGCATCTCCCCTCTCGGGCTCCAGATGTGAGGTGAGCGCTCGCGGAAATAACAGCTGGAGGAGAACAAACCTTACGGGCAGACGCTGGTGTCTTAAGCTGCAGCACAAATAAACCGTGAGCATATTGGACAACAGAAAAACTGTCGTGCTGCGCGATGTCATTTCCCCCAGGCTCTTCTCTTACCATCTTCAAACTGGTGTGTGTGAAGAGAGAGCACTGGACTTTTGTCGAGCGAAACGAGCAGGCCTCATGCTCACACTGGGGCATGAGTCAATTTTGGGTCTGTCAGCTACAGGTGGATTAGCAGAGCTACATAACCCATTTCTGACAGAGACTAGGTTAAAGAAAACGTGCAGAAAATGAGTTATGAACGGGCAAATAAATGGGAAAATAAATAACAAAATTAGTAGAAAACAGTTCGGTAAAATAGCCTTAGACACAGCAGTGTATAAAAACGTACTGTATTTCTGTTATCCTGTATGCTTGTAGTTTGTTTTACTGCTGTTATTGTTTATTTGATTAGATTCAGTTGATGCTCTAACTCTCACATTATTTTGACACGTGTAATTGAAGGAACTTCCGCCTCATGATCCAGACTGTTGTAGCGCTACATGTCTCTCTAGCTCCGCCCTAAGAACAACCAAACACCCATAATCCCTTGTGACTCCAGTTTGTTGTGTGTTGTGAACAAATGAGCGCAGAAATGAAGCGAACTGAAGGGTGTCATACTCTCTCCGTCGGCCTACAAACACCCCTTTGAGCCCCCGGCCTCCCCCGCACGCCCTCGCGCACCCTGACAGCCGATAAGAGCAGCCAGCTGGGCGGGCGACTTGGGTGTGACCCAACACCCACATTAAAGCCTATGCCAGGCGAAACTACCCATCTCTTTTTCTCTCTCTCTCTCTCTCTTGGGCTCAGAGGGTGTGAAGTGGGCGTTGACCTTTGCCATTGGGTCTCCAGGGAAAGAACTGTGTGTCCAGCTTCATTTGCCACTCACCTCTCAATTAGAAGGAAAGCGGGGACCGTGTGTGGGAAGCACAGACTTGTCTCTTTCTGCCTGTGTGCGGTTTGATGAGTGCCGCGAGGTCTTGTATTAGTTTCACTCACTGTCTCCGTGGGCAGCTGGAAATTCAGATGCTGTTTTGTGCCGGATGCCGGGATGCTGCAGCGATGAGAGCGTCGACTGCAAAACAAGCCGTGAAATAAACTCTTCATAAAGTCGAATTTTGTCTGTGTTCACTGGAAGCTAGAATTAAATGTCACTACTCAAACCTGATCATGTGTCACTTTTATACTTAAAGATCTATAAAGATTTTAAGATTTCAGAGTGATTTTGTTCAATTGTTTATATTAATTATAAATTATATATATTCATGTATTTATATATATATGGTTGTATGAAGCTGGTTATACACTATTTATGACATATACATAATTTATACATAATGAATTTTGTACTTGGAAATGTAGGTATAGCTTTACACAGACAATTTTAGTAAGCAACCAGTCTCATGTTAACATACTTTCAGCCACAAACAATAAATATGTATTTTACACTAATATATATTACACTAATATATTTTACACTTAATGTATTTTTGTATTTTAACATTGCAATTCCATTACCTCATTGAGCCCAATTGTAAATACAGTACATTACCCGTAAATACAGTTTTTTTGCTCACTGAGTGACAGTCAGAATTATTGACACTAACTGACAGGATTGATCTTAACTTGTATTAAAAACACAAAACGTGCCTTTAATGATTGTATTTCAAGGATATTTGAGAGCTGTCACAAAAGTCAAGTAAATAAAATTTACTTTAAAATGTATTCGAGCCGTTTGGAGATGACGATGGAACGGTTAAATCCGCTCGTTCCATCCGACGGTCCATCTTCGCGGCTCGCTGTATTATTAGACTCGGCGGGCTCTGAAAATAACTCGCGAGGTCAGGGCCTCGCTGAGTGCAATACTAATCCTCTGTGGCCCCCTGCTGGTCAGATGCATTAAAATCGTGTAGCAGGGGTTTGACACGAGGCCTGTTTTGTCTGTCTCTGACATGATAATTCACCGCGTCCCCTACGTTCAGAAACTCTACCTGTAGGGAAAGTTGACTAGCTTCTCCCTATGCTTATGAAAGTCTATTTTCTCTCACAGGAAAGTCGTGCGGTCCTCCCAGCTTCCGAGGATAATCCTTCGGAGGCTGGGGTCACAGCAAGGCTGCGGTTCAACCGGCCCCTCACTATTTGTTTGATGAGTGGCTCCTGACCCCCTCCGAAAGAGCATAAGGTGTATGCAACTTAGGGGGAGACCAGTTGTTTAATATTGTAGAATAATCACATACTGATGGGAATCCCACTGTCCAAGCTGGCTATCGCGTACCGGCCCTTAAGCCGACAGGGCCCCTGAAGCACAGAGCGCTGCTTTCCCACTAATACTTTGATAATGGATGGGTGGAGGCAAGGCCCACAGAGCAGCATATGAAATCATAGTGGCATCTCACACGCTTTCCCCTCTGCTGTTCTGCCTGACGGCTATGTGACAGAGAGAGTGGAGAGTGGGCTTTTTCCCTTCATGTCTGAGTAGTCACTGTAATGACTGCAGATGGGAGAGCCGCGGGGGGCCCGAGGCTCCGGGGCCCTGTCATTGTTTTGGGGCCGCCTTGACCCACTCACATCATCTCATCCTCTTGCCTGCTGACGTTGAGCGGTAATTGAAAAGTATATTAGGGCAAATTGCTTATATCTGTGGACGCCATTTGTCCAAGCTCACGCCGGCATGTATTTATTCTCCCATAAATGAGAGAGAGCATTTCCAGAAGTTGGGCTGGATCTCCAGAGCACTCGCATATTTGTTTATAATTTGGCAGAGAGAGGAGGGGGGAATCATTTATGCACGGTGATGGTCCTCCCCAGGGAAGTGTGATATTTTGGAAGGATTAATGATGATCTGCTTATTGACTTGAATTAATGCCTCACTTTGACATCAGCCACCTCGCTTTTAGAAAAACAGACACACACATCAATGCAAACACCTGCTATTTTGACTCTAGCATGATAACAAAAACTTTTTGATCAGTTGGCTTTGATGATTTTTGTTGTTTTAGACAAACATAGCTTTTTGTTTTGCTTAGAAATGTATTTTCTTGCATTGATATCACATTTTGAGACATTCTAATCATCACTTCTAGACATTCTAATCACATTTCTAAACATTCTAAATATCACATTTCTAAACATTCTTAAAATCACATTTGTGGACATTCTGATCATTACATTTCTAAACATTCTAATCATCACATTTCTAAACATTTCTAATTAACACATACCAAGACATTCCAATCACATTTGTAAACTTTCTAGTTACATTTATAAACATTTTAAATATCACATTTCTTAACATTCTAATCATCACATTTGGAAACATTCTGATCATCACATATCTAGACATTCTAATCACATTTCTAAACATGTTAATTATATTTCTAGACATTCTAATCAACATTTCTTTGATTTGATGACTTCAGATGTAAACGCTGTCTTTTTTTGTTGTCTAGGTTGAGTGACAGCCGGAAGTAGGCCACAGGATGACAGGAATCAGTCTCGGGGGACCCTCAGGCTTTGCTTATGGCCCCTGAGATGCGGGTTAGTGTTCCCAAAGGAGGGGCAACGGAAAGCAGCAAGCAGCTGTGCGGAGTCTGGCCTCCATCTTGCCTGGTACATCACCTTAGGTTGAGCTGAGCAACCATCCAGAAATAATCTGGTTTTGTCCCCTAATGCAGTTGCTCTAGTCTGGACTCTTCCCAAGCCTGGACTGTACATTGTTTTGACCATGATGAAAAATGAGTGAGAACTTTATACCTTTCATAAACAAAATAAGTTGCATACTAATGCATAAATTCCCTATTAGCAATTTAATCATGTTTATTTATGCTACTAATATAATGTTTGTTTTGTAATTTATATTAACTTTGCTATAATTTTTATTTGACTTGGTATGTCTGTTAAGGTTATAAAAAGGCAGAAAATAACTAACCTCATGGGAGGAGTTTAAAAGACATTTAGGTTTAAACATTTCAGAAAAACAGTAAATCAGTCATGACCTTTAACCCGTCCTTCACAGGAAGGGCTGTTCTGGGGTCAGCTTTAATGATCTGAAGATCAACCCTTCTCTGATGAAAACCCTGGTAGATCTGATTCACGAGGTCAGATTCATGTCTCAGTGGACAATCAGCTGCATTAGGTCTTAGAGTCGGGAGGCATCAGTTATATAAGGATATTATTATATACCTTTTTATTACATTTAGTACGCCACAATCTAGCATCATATTCTTCAGAGATCAGTAGTTAATATACATTTAAATCTAATAATAATGTTTTATAACAAGACTGTAATTAAATGAGATGTTAATGAACGGTAATATGAAGTGTCGCTCTTGCCATTGCGTATATGCTATTGTTCAGTTACAATTTAGTTTTTTACTAAACATTTTACTCGATGTGGAAATGAATCTAAACAGGTTTATAAACAGTAAATCCGGTTCCTCTCGTATCTGATTACCGTGATTAAATTATCCCGAGACAATCGGTCCTCCGACGCCTCAGCGTTTGTTTTTCATCAACGAGTTTATGCGCTTAATGACGAGGCTGATAAAAGTCGCCAACACACGAAGCAGTTTGTCATAATGTTCTGAACTTCCCTCGTGAGGCGCGTGAAGTTGTCAAGTCCACGTCTGTGTAATGTTTGTGAAAGAGAATTCTTTTAAAACAGTAATTTGCTCGACTTCAGGATTACTTCATTCTCGCTCTGAGCTATGAAAGACTCTCGATCAAATGTTGAGATTTTCAAGGTTGAGTGGTCAGAAATCAAAGCTAATTTAGGACATATGTTGAGCGTCTTTTCAAGCAGCTAATTGATACGATGTTTTGTCTAAATGTGAGGAGAAAATGTGGCACTAATCAAATTAGTCTCGTAAGTATGCGAATGTCTTAACATTTGCTAATTAGTCTATTTCTGCTCTGGGTTTGTTAATTTGATTAATTATCTTTCTGAAATAACACTTGTCCAATTGATAATTAGAGGAAAAATATGAACTCGTGTATCGACGCACATGCTGTTTTAATATCATTTAAAATGATAAACACTTTACATGCAAAACAGTGTAATTATTGTCTATAAGTTACACTTGTGTTGAAGGTTTAACATTTAATATTTGCAAAATGCTTTTTTGTCTTAATATCAAAACTGGAATCATGATTATGTGCCAGGGCCACAGACTGTGGACTGTGTTAATAAACACACTGCACTGCCCGCTCTGTTCCAGAACTGTGGGAAGTGACTGTCAATGTAAAAAACAAGTGACTGTTAATGTAAAATTTACATAAATAGATGATCCTGGTCCTTAATCCATTCCTGGTCTTGTGTGTAACACAATTACAATACTCAATCATAACTATATTTTTACTGTTTCTGACCGCTTTTTCTGAATGCTTACAAGAGAACTCTGTACAGTAGTTACGAGGTTGTACTCTGCAATCGTTGCTCTCTTGTGCCTCATAGGCCTCTGTTTCAAGTGAAGGGCACAGCAGTGATGGAGAGAGCTCCACAGCTGGAAAGTAAGGAATTACCAGCCCAGAAGAACACCTGACAGGACTCGATAATCTCCCTTGAGATGACCCCTGTCAGTGTCTCTTTCCCCTTATCAAAGAGATATCAGACCAAAGGAGGAGAGGATGCCTTCATCGAAAGAGGATTAGCTGAGACACGAGGAACCCAGCGTGTCTGATACTTCCTTCCACTGGCTTAAAGGTTCACAAATTCTCTTCATATCACGTCATTGTGTTCCTCATCTCGTACGTCGCTTTGGCTAAAATGCCTATAAATGTAAATGTAATTCATTGATACTTCATTACATTAGTTAATTAATAAATACTAATTAATCATTTAATATCAACCCCCCCAAACCTGTATGCTGGTCATCTTTGCACACCATTTTTTTTCATTACAAACTTTAATGCAGGCTAGATGGGGGGGGATTAGAAATTGTCAAATTAATATCTAGAGTGATAGATTTCTACCTTTACTGTATCCTCAAGCTCAGTGAAGCGGATCAAACTGAATGCATGTGGATGTATTTGAGAATGCACGAGAGCCTCGGCTAATAATTGCAGCATATTGGAAGGAGTCTCGTGACGCCATTGAAAGATGATGATATGTCTTCCCACACGTTATGCATTAATTAGATAGGTGCGTTTCTGTCTGAGGTGACGACGTGCTCACGGGGGGCAAATCTTGCGTTAACTCAACAGAAAGGTGATGTTTAAAAGTAGCATGTACATAACATATAATTAGATATGCCTCAACTCAAAGAAACTTTAGTTATGTGGGAGAAGCATACAGAGGCTTATTTGTATATTGGAAACGTATATACAGTACTGTAAGCATACTGTATATTGTGTTTGGTTTCTCGACACCCGCTCTGTGGTTTTCCATTTGTCGCATCTTATAACAGTTGTGGAACAATTAGAAATATACATATAGATTTTGTAGAGTTATAGAATAAATGTGATTAAGGGCTTTATGCATCCGTTTTATTTATGACTGTCAATTCTAGCTTAAAAATAAAGTTTTTTTATATGAATGTAAGACTAGTCTAGTGGTAGTAGTTTTCAATTTGTGTTGTTTGTATGTTTTATATGTTTTTACGTTACCCAAAACAATGCGCCGTGACATGCAATTGAGTGACAGAATATTGTGTTTAAAAGCAATTATCAGAACTTCATTTAATTGGGCTGAACAAATATAAACAACAAACTTTTTTGCCATACAAAAACCGTTGTGGATTATCAAAGATACAATTATATTTTAATAGATTTAAATTCGGATTGTCATGGCAAAACCAGGTCATACCAGGTGTTTATTTCCGATAACAATACCTTTCCAAAACAACATCTGCATTCTGGGGCATTTTTTCCTGTCATTTCAGGAGGATTTCGGTTCAGTGGTTCCGATGAGGATCAGTGAGTCGAGCGGGATCAGTAAGTCCACGTTTAACTGGACACAGTTCAGACTCATCTGGCTTTGCATTCTCACTCTGATTTTCCATCATTACGCCGTTTAGAAATTCCGAAATGCATATTGCCTCGATCTATCCCTGCTGATCTTTTTGATGCCTCGTTATGCTACATGGCTCACAAACAATGTTTACCCAGAGCTGCCCTGAAGGATGTAAGATTCATAATTATCCAGCAGGATACCTCAAACGCAAGTAAAGCAAAGAGAGTTATTGGGGGAGACTGTGAAATCAATGGAGTGTTGAGTCATATACATAACAGATAGCGCAGGTCCGCTCTAAGCTTTGCTGATGTGCTTAGCTTCCCTCTAATACGTGTCAAGCACAACGATCTTCCCCATCGCTGCCTTTCCCTTCAGGGCTGGAGATCCGCAGACGGATTCTCCTCTGAAGTCTAATCACAGTAGCTAACACCATCTCAGTCACAGGTTGAATAACCTAATCTGTTCCGATGAACTCAGAAAGGCATCGCGCTCATTCGCTGCGTTTATCTAATGAGGGGAATGATGTCAGAAATGAGCTGGCGTTCGTGCTGGGATGAGTTTTCGCATTTGGGCATTATGAGGTTAGCTGATAATACACAGGCACTGAGCAACAGAGCAAAACGCAGCAGTGTGTGATTTGGGATTACTGTATCACCTGGAACCAACCAATCAATTTAATTTTACAGGAGTTGTTTATATATATTTAAATATCACACGTCACCCATAATCACAATATTTCACTTAAAATTTTTAATGATGGCGTGAAATAATTAGTATGTTGTTTTTATTTCAGACAGGAAAATAAAGTGTTTGGAGAGGAGATCTGCACGGAAAGTTCACTTAGTTTGTCATACTGTATGTAATGAAATCAGATAATAAATGGCTAGCTTATGACACGTTAAGTATTAAAAATTAGCCTTGAGTTTAGTAAACATGAGTGTTTTGATTGCTGAATGTGTGCATGCTGTCATGTCCTCTGATGTCTCTCTTGTCTGTATTCCTCATCCCACAGGCCCCAGCTGCCCTACCTGCATACCAGAGCTCCATTAAACCAGAGGTGACCCCATCGTGACCCCACAGCGTTGGAGGCTGCAGAGCATAAACACAACTGTTCAAAAGTGGAAGGCAGTCGAATCCAGTTTTCCAAATGGTTTTTGTTCCTCTTTTTAACGGTACCTTTAGAGTATAAAAGGCTTCTGTAATCACTGAACTTTAATATAAATACAAATATTTCCACTGATTTGATATTCATAGAGGAAATGTGAGCAGTCTGATCTGGTCTGTTACCCCTCACGTCTTGCCAAATGTCCAGCCGAATGTGTGAGCATTTTGCTAATATTGGCCTCACATACGGGGACATTATTATAATAGTATTCCGAAGTCATATTTCATTGTCATTCAACCAATGACGGGCTACTGCAATTACAAACAATAGAGTCTGGTAGAATCCAATACAAGACAAATGTGTTAGTCTATAATACGCCTACCACAATGTATCATGTGGTGCGTGTTGTCGACTCTCAATTTGTTGACTTAATGCAATTTAACAATGTCACATTCGCCAGTTCATTTCTCACAATGGTAGCGTGTTGGATCGCGGCTAGCCACATCAACAAGTAGCTTTTGCCACCGCGAGGCCCCAGATGTGTTAAAAGCGCAGAACAATGCTTCCACCATGTTTAATAGGTGTGTAACCTTCCTGGGGCTCATTTCCCATCACTGGAGTTTCTAATGAGAGCGGCATTAGGCCCAGCGATGTCCCCTTCTGCTTTTGAAGCCAAGTGCATTGTATCTGATTCGCTTATTTGTGACTTCATGCCTCAGTTGGCAACATTACAATAAGTCGATGATGCCAAACAAAAAAACAATACACCCATCATAAACACGCATAAATATTTGTCACGTGACCTCGCAGCGGAATGCAACTGCACCTTCGGTTTAGGCGCGATGTTTAAACCTAATGATGCCCGTCTAATATCACGTTTTAAAATAACGATTCACTTTCTCGAATGGCGTCGCGGCGACGCGGTTACTAAAATCACAGAGCATGTGAGATATTTTAATAAGAAAAAATGGCCTGGAGATTTATTTGAGGAGGTAGCAGTTCACTAGACTGGCAGATTAGAAATCAAAAGTGTCGCGGGAAAGTTTCTCGATGCTTTCGTCACTTTTGGATGGATAATTCAGATCGCGTGTAATTACGTTATAGCCGGGCTGCTTCGGCCTGAAACCGACACGTGATTCACTCAAGCACGTTATAGGTTCATTAATGCGAACCGTGATCACTTTTCTAACACTACACGGCCTCGTCTGTAAAGGGCACATCTTCATTAGGCTTGGTGTGACAGTGGCACTTAATTAGAAACATGGATTTGTAACCTGGGGAGCACAGCGGCTGGAGTTTCTGCTACGAACCAATCGGGTGATGCTCCAAACACCTTTTTCCCAGTGTGTCGATGGCCGAGCGCGACCGCGTGTGTGTTTGTGTCGGGGTGGGGGGGCTGTTCAGCCGAGCGTGACGGCCCCTCCTGTCACCCACTGACCTGTGAGGGGGCCCCGACGAATGGCGAGTGGTTGTCAAGCCTAAGCGCTAGTGACAGGCCCCACTCCAGGCACAGCTGTGCGGGGCCCTGCTGTTGTTTTCTCACTGCCTGCTGGGCAGCTGCACTGCTCAGGGGGCAACGCTCTCTTCCTCTCACCCTTGTTGCCTCTTTATTACTCCCTCTCTCTTTGCTGTCCTTTCCTTCTCTTTTAATGCTTATTTTCTTTATTAATGTTATTATTATTCGGAATAATGTAATCACACAAATGTCATCTTTTTTGATTCGAGAGATTTGCTGTCGCAGGAAACTGTACCATGCGATGACCTCTCTTCTCGGCATCATCAGCGACTGTTGCAAGCCCGTAACCAGGCTGGGAAATTGGCAGTTGGGGTTGCCGTGACAACCCCCTAGTCTTAGCCCAGGGTGGGCAATGGGCCTGTGACCCTGGGGGAGCTGCTAATCCCCCAGACTGTCCTCAGTACTTCGTTACTAGTTTAGGGTCATGTAAGGCCTCAATAGTTCATTAAACTCTGACACAGTCAGGTCAGAGGGCCTGTTTTCTCCTCTCAGTATTCATCCAGTTGCCCCATAATGAGAGCTGCTGGAAATATTAAGGGCCTCATTTTTTGTCATTTTTGAGCTGTGGTACAAATGCTATAGACAAACAGAATAGATACAATTATTATTTAACATCAAATTAATCTGGCATGATTTAGTAGGAGGAATTCAAAAATTGCAAATCTCATAGGGATAAAAAAATAAACATCTTATTTACAATAGAGTTTGATTATTATTAGAGATGATAATTGTTATATTGCGATTGATCATTTATTCTTTCTGAGGTTCAAGCATCATTCACTAATTGTCTGTAGTGAAGAATAAACATTTCAGGATCTACTTTGTACGCAATTTGTGGCAATTTGAGTCTTTTGTATTTTGTATTCATTAATAATTTATTCACACTGTGTTTCAATTTTAAATTGTTAAAATGATTTCCCTGCATAAATACAGTGTCCAAGCTGTGCACAAATCTCTCTTCCAGCATGATTTCTGATTGACAGTTCACAAATGTCAGAGCTTGAAGCGTCATACTGACCATGATCTGTTTTGTTTGTCTGATTATTTTTAATATTACCTCTTTTAATTCTCTCTCTCACACACAGTTTGTCGTTTCTGCTTTTTGCCTCTGTGATCACTCTCTTTTACCTCCGTGTTTGCAGTGACCTTTGACCTCTCTCCTGAGGTCATTTGTTTTTTTTTCTGTTTTGATTTGTTGTGCTTATGGGCTGCCGTCATATGCATATAAACCGACTCAAATGCGCCAAAAACCGAACTAAATATTTCTCAGAATCTTATTAGCATCGCATCCAAACTCGAGCAGGGTTGCCTAATTCACACCTCTGCTGGTGCAAAATTGTCCGGTCCCTAGCAAATTGGGTTGTTTTGCTGTCAGGTTGGTTAAGAGTTTCAGGTTTCTTGCACATGTGCAGTGGATGTCCGTCTCCGGCCACATATAGCTTTGCATTGTCTCACGGCAGCACTGAAATTCATCCTGCTATATTATCTGTCTGCACTCCATTCAAAACCAGACAAAAAAGAGAGAGAGTGTCTGATTGTCTTTGTAACCTCTGGGCTCTTGAGGGAACAGCTCCTTCTGCTTTGGGCGGAAACAACGTCCTCAATACAGATGTAGGTTTTAGTGACAGACAATTTAACACTACCTCAGAATACACACACACATACACACACACACACACACACACACACACACACACACTAGCCCGGTCCTCCAATTGCTGATTTTATTACCACGTAAGCACAAATTGTCTGTAAACAAAGCAAAGCTCATAATGAAATGATAATCATCTTAATAATGCTCACCGTGCAAAGACAATATTAATTATGATTTTTCACTGTTTGGTGATGTCTCCAATTATCGTTAAGGCAACATTTTCAATGGTGAATGTGTTTCGGGTGCATAACTACCCATAGGACAGAATTAATATCTCAGTTGTTTCTCCTACACAATAATAGGATCAAATGGAGATCACAAAATTTCGCATGAGTATTCTGATTCTTAAATTCTTAAAAAAAGTCCTGGGTAAGTGAAGTGCAGGCCAAGTATAGTGACTAATACTCAGGATTTGCTTTGTCTTAAGTCTTTGTCTCTAGTCTTAGGCTTTGTCTCCTTTAGAGTTTTAGAAGAAATCTCAACATTGTGCTCAGATTTGCGCTGAGACTGAGAAAGAAAAGCTCCAACATTTCTCATGAAATTCCTTTAAAAATAATCGTTGTTTTCCGCAGTATTTTCTTAGTCTGAATTATTGCCCAATTTTTGAATGTTTATATTAGGAATTTCAAAAGAAACTTGGAAGACACCAGTTGATAACTAAATGAAACAGAACTGAGAAACCCACAGATCTCCGCATCAACTTAATCTAAGGATTATTTGTTTAAAATGTTTAAAATCATGTGTTTGGAAAGGCACCAATTGCAACCACTGGCAGGATTGAGCTCTCTGCGCTGTGTGTACTGACTGCATGCCAGGCAGCGAGGCATTTTCCAAAGCTTACGTCGTGCTAGGCTAATTAGGAGCTAGCCTTGCTACTAGCCTGGAGCTGGTATAACCCCTGCGCAGACCATGTGTTTGCCAACGACTTCAGCAGTTAAGTGAGGAGCACACAGGCCACGGCTGAAGTTATGTAGACCTCATCTGAGCTTTTCAGAGTTGAACTGAGATGTCATCCGTCAAACAATGAAAATAACAGACACACGCGCAGAGATCGGTAAACTGACACACAGTTGAACTTCCACACATTCACTCCATTGATCCATTTTCTACCCCAGTGGGCAAATCATCAAAGCAAACATCCGTGCCACAAGGTGGGTGGAGTAGACGTGGCAGTTTTGTGTGTGTGCCTGTAAGAAATAAAACATCACAAGTGAAATGTCTTTAATATCTCAATTGTTTCTCCTAGGCAGCAATGAGACCGAATGACTGAATTTCTTTGGCTCAGATGTTTCTTACATGTGTCTCAGTTAGTGTTTCTGAACAGTTCTCAAGTCTCGGATGTGCTCGGATTTGCACCACAGTCTGGAATCAAACTCATGCCTGTGTCGTTAAATTGCTCCAAGACAAATGATCTGGGATATGTGATCTACATTTATTGTATTACTCTCTTACTGTATGTAAACGATTGTTTCATTGATGTCTGTTTATTTCTCTTAAGGAAAACGTCGGCGGAAAAATTGAGAAACTTTAGGAGAAACATCAAGCAGTGTTGATACTTCAGTGAGACAACTGAGAACTCATTCCAGTCCCCAGAGCTATAAAGAACCGCATTCGAGCGATGCAATTTTCC
>JAZGTI010015027.1:0-13699 GCA_036877585.1 Botia kubotai
CTCAATGTCCAAAGGCTAAATGTCAGTTTTGAGACCCTAACATTTTTAAAACAAGGACACATTAAACATGAAGACATTTAGAAGATTCTGCACTATTTCTAGGCCACTAATCAAATTGAATTGACCATGAACAAATCAGCCATTGATTTGGTACAAAAGGTCATGTTTTCTTGCTTCTATTAAAGCAAACAAGATGCTTTTTGGAACATTCTCAGCTTGTACTGGGATAATATGGAGCATTGAGAACAAACTGTCCATGCTTGAGTGCATGTGGTCATTTAAGCAAAAGAGCAACATACCAAATAAGAAATTCACGTTTCACTTGTCATGCTTATAATATAATTTGTTATGATATGCAGAAAGTTAGAAAATGCAACACGGAAACATTTTTTTTACTTTTAAACCCGACTACATTCCACACTAACATTTTTAGTTTCCAAAAATTAGACAACACTGATGATACAGTTTGCTAAGGTTTATAGCGCAAAGCTCTTAGAAAGCTTGTTGATTTAAAACTTGTCACATTATATAATTATGATGTGACATTATACAGATATTATATAACTTGACTTTTAATGCGATAGGCTGGGAGCATTAGTGAAATAGCATAGTTGTGTTAAGTTATGGACAGAATACATTAATGCGAGATATTTATTTGTAATTCCGAAGCTGTTCGGATGCACACATTCATTTCAATCTATATACGGACAGTTAACACGTAAGTGTGCCTGTCCCCGTTTCTATGGCAACCCATAATGTCACAGTCCATGGTCTCTGCAGTGGGTCCAAGTGTAAAGTCAGCATCTCTTCCATCCCTTCCTCTCTCACTTTCTCTCAGACTTTATTTTGGCAGTTAAGCCAGGATCTTTCACATTGCATTTCTTTATAAAGAGGTTTTCTTTCTCTTGGGTTTTTAGATCTCTGTATCTCTCTCCCTCTCTCTAGCTGTAAGCATAAATATTTCGGGCCTTTGCAGTCAGATATAATGTTAGTCTGTCAGCTGAATCATTTCAATGCTAATTTTCTTGGCGTCTGTGATAAGTAAATTCTCTGTGGCAAACACATTGTCGTCAGCTTTTGAGGATTGTAATTTTTTCTTACTGTTTGCAAAAGCACAGGGGTCTAAGGCACTTGATAAACACACTTACATAAACACACACACATACACACACAGAATCTGAGGGATAAACACACAAGCTTGGTTGACACGTTCACACACCGCACACGCGCAGTGTGAAAGCTCTGATTTTAATTTGTATGTTACATAAGATGGATATCCATATACTTGCGCACAGGCAGATTTTTTACAGGTTTTGTATGCAGTTATTTTTATTCATACATGCCAAAATGAAGAGACTCTAAAGTGCTATGCAATCTTGCTGTAAAGAAGAGGGTTCACAAGCATCAGCTCGCACACGCAGTGCATCAAAATACACTCACTTTCGCTGGCTACAGCTTTGGTTTTCGATTACAGCTAAAGTGATGCGGTACCAGTGAAGAATGCTAGATTACCCACTGATCCACAAAAATTCAAGATACTTGCAAAGATCTCGGCATGTCATCTCTGTTCCAGCAGGGACCGAGTCACCGGTCCATATCGCACAGCAATGGCCTTGAACTCCATGCGGAGAGGATATAACCAAACATAGCTGAGTGCATTCATCTGCAGAGGCGTAGCACACACGCATGCATATATTTAACAAACACCTGTTCACACTCTTTCTGGTGTGACACTGCTTTGCATATTGTGAAGTGCAACACATGTATGTACCATCTCCTCGGCTGTTGCGTTTATGCGCATCTGTGTACTTTTGTACCGTACATGCGAGCACCTACTGCTTACACTTGTGAAAGTTACTGTACCTGTGTGTGGAGGTCAGATCCAGCTGTCGGGACAGGTGTCGTGTAAAGCGAACTGGTGCAACTCTAAAACTGACCAGATGATGGCAGACACACAGGGAAGAAGATCTAAACTTCAGATTTCCTGCACTCAAGTTTGGAAGGTGTAAGGAATTCAGTGACCACATCTAAATGTTTGTATGAAAAACTCACTTTTTGACAGTTAAATATGTATGGGTATGGAGGTATGTGGTATACATTAAAACATTAAAACCAACCACAAGTTGGGTGTTGTATAAAACAAGTACAATTTAACTTTGAAAAACACCTTTTACTTTTAGTAACTTCAGCACTTATAGTTCATAAGAGACACTTGACTCTCCTAAGTGAAGATTTAAGTTAGGTTACCTTTCAGATTTTTTTGAATCTGACATGACCTCGGGTCCTGTGGCATGACATTTTGTCTGTAGCACATGCGGTGTGGGATAAGTTTTGTGCGAAAGTTGGGGATTTGTTAAGTTTGAGCTTAAGCAAGCACCACCAATTACAGAACAAACACAGACACGGTTTCAACAGACACCTTCAAAGTCCGCTCTTGTATACAGCCTCAAATTTGTTCCTCAACATGAATGAATTAAAATCCTGTTTAGTTGGATCCTTTAGGCCGAGTGGAGTGAAGCTAATTCTGTAATGAGCGCAGACTACTTTGAATTAATTGAGAGTTTTTGACAGGATGTTTTGGAAACAGCTGTATGTATTTTCTTCACTTCTAGCCGTCTGGCTTTGTCAGAATTCCTCAGTGGAGCGGTTTTGCCTGCGTACTCTAATCCTTAAACGCGGTTACTTTGTCGAGTGCCCTCTTTTGCCTTCACTCTCTGTATTTGTGTACCAGTGTGTGTCTGTGTGAGCTCTTAGTGTTGTTCTATTTGTCTAAGTCAGTGTGAAGCTGCAGGATGGAGCCACTGGCCAGAAAAATGCTGCAGGCTTTCAGTGCCATGCCACATCAGTGTCAGACAGAAACACACACACTAATTCCTGGACTCTATGCTTACGTTTTTGTTTAGAGTACTAATGTCAATGTCAAAGTTTTAGGGGCAAGTCAAAGTTCAGTTTCACTATATTTATGTACATATATACAGTATTCTAGACATTGAAAAACTGAATGTGTAATTACTACAGAAAAACTTTGCAATGTCTCATGCAATTATGATACAATGCTTTCATGATTAATATCTGGTTAATATTCATGCACTATTCCTAATTATAATTTTAAGAGCTGTTCAAAGATTCCTGAAAGTTTACACTATTGGGATGCTTCAAATCACTATAGTGGGCTCAAAAACACTTTTGGTTTTGCCAATTTGTTCCTAATGTCATTGCACCTGTTCATTCTTTAATTTTCCTTAAAGTATATTGGGCCTTTGTAGCTAAAGGTATTATTTAAGGTCAAGACTTCTGATAAGATGTCACTCAGACCCAAATTATTTTTATTTTTGAATGCTGAATTTTCACTTACAAATACAGGTGCTCAAGTAAGTGCTGTAGATCTCCGAATACTCACACATAATAGGTGTAATAGGTGGATTATGGACATTATGTTGCTTTGTGCACATTTAAGTTACCATGTGTACTCAGGTATGTGATGTTACATTTGGCACAGTTTGTACGGAATGCTGACTCTGTGTTACACTTACTTACCCAGAATGCATCTGTGTTCTATTAAGAAGAGAAAGAGAATGAAAACTAATGAACAGCAGCAGGAGTCAAACAGTTTGATGAGATGATGTGCAGTTTGATTCAATTGCACTATTTTTATCAGACGCTTATACAAGCCCGCCGAAGGGTGGGGGAAGGAAAGTGCTGACTGCAGACTTGGAGCTATACGCAGGGATTTCTGTGTGAAAAATGGGTTTAATGAGCCACTTTAACTCTGCACATTATCAGCCTCAGTGAATCTGCAGTCCTACATTGCCTGTTGAAAAAACACTACAAAAAGAAAGAGACTGCATTAATTTAGGAACAGAAAGGAAGTGAAAGATGAATAAAGGAAGAAAATGAGATGGTGAAGGAGGAAAAAAGAGAGAGATGAAATCCAGTGAAAGTCTGATTCTTATCTTAATCCCAAAGTTATTGGCCTCAGGATGTCGGCTCTGATCCGGGGATTCTTTAACGGCCCCTTTGATCTGCAGTCCCAGGCGCACCTTGAGCACTATGCATGGTCACCTCGGATTTACCTGTCGGCACAAATGGGACGAGGGGCTGGCTCATCAAAGCCCGACCGCGGGCTCCCAATGCAAGCTGATTACAGAGGCAGAGCGGTGATGTGGAAGCAGCATACACAAACATCCCAACGGGAGGTCTGCGCCTCGCCACGTCCGGGGACGAGGATTACTTTTGCACGTGACGGCTAAATATCAGCTTTCCCTTGTTTAGGGTTCTTGTATTTCAAGCGAGTTTTCGTTTGTTGGTTTAAGTTAACTTCATCTAATTTGAAAGAGATCAGATGTGAGGGTCGGCTGCAGCGTTCTCCATTAAGGAGCCCTGCGGGGTCACTCAGGAGGTGTGGAAGGGTTGACATGCAGAGAAATGCCGGGAGATAAGAGGCCCCTGAGTCACAGGAGGGTGAATAATGAACTCATTGAATATTAAGACGGCGGCACAGCTAATAGAACCAGACACATCATTAAAGCCTTACCTCACAGTGTGCTTTTGAGGCGTGTGTGTGTGCCGGGACTCTATTTCAAGGAAGTGTGGTCCGTCTTCTGTTTCTTGTGTTATTGAGTCATATGAAATTGAGAAGGGTGGAACAACAACCGAACAAGAGTCAAAAAAGATGTTTGGGAGGAGATTACAGTGATAGAAGTGAAGTAGTGCTGGGATGAATCAAGATAAGAAATAGTGTTAAACAAAAGAGAAAATGGCTTTGAGAAGTGGAAAATATGTGTTTTTGTGTGCCGACTGAGAATAAAAGAGGTACAAAGGAGAATATATCTGAAGTAGAGCGGCAGACACAGAAGTCTTTTTATCAGGCTTGTAGTCATTCAAAATGAATGTAACTGAACACAAAAGCTACAGTTGTTCAGTCGAAACCTTTCTAACTACACACCATCGAAAATGTTGTTAAAGGTGACGTGTGCAGTTCCTATGCTGTTAGCACCTCAAACAGATTAGCAAAAATAATGGCTGTTTTCCAAAAGGTTTGTCATTGGTTGAACGCCTCACACTGTTGGCTGAACCAATGTTTCTGTGTCAGGCTGGTTGAGATGCTCATACAAACAGAACAATGTTTTAACAAAACCACATTTTTCATTGGAATTACACTGTGAATGTGTGTAATGATGCTGTGTGTAATGATTCTGCACCACTAACACCGCCAAACAGAATTAAAGAAAAATACTGTATTTACATAGATTTGCTGAAGAGTCCCTCAGTCAGCTCAAACTGAGTAATGTTTTGATTTATAGGTTGGCAGAATCAACCTATGAATGGCTTTCTTGTAGTTGACCCTGCACATAAGAAAATATTTTACCAATAAAAAACAGCAAACATTGCAGATGAGTTTGACTGCAAATGACCGACCAATAGGAACCCAACTGCTTTTTGCAGTTTCCATCCTCAGCCCAGCAAGCCGACAAAAGATGACATGGATACACATCACACTGGATTACTGAAGGAAAAAGAGAGACGAATGTAGCAACACAAAAAGAGAGAGGGAGATGTGTGGTGAGTGAGAGAGCAAAAGGGTTTTGAGGTATGTGGCTAAATCACTCCCCATAGAGTGAACCTGGGGATATTGAAACAATCAAAGAGGCACCGTTCTCTCTCTCTCTCTCTCTCTCTCGCCCTCACGTGCTTTCTCTCTCAGAAGGTTACTAAAATCAACAAACAGATGTTTCGGTGTTCCCCCACACATATGGACCAATCGTAATCCAGACTGTGTTTACAGTTTTTGTAACAGACTACAGTATGTGTTTTATGTACACATGTTAAAGTGTATAGCTGTGTGCATTTTTTTGTGTCTTACGAAATGTGTACTGAATGTTTCTGATAGTTATTATGACTTACATAGTGAGTTTTGTTTTATGTTTAAACCCAGATTGTCTGTATGTGTGTTTATTGGGAAGATAATCTGTGAAGGCCAGTGTGACACCACTGGGAATGCTGGGATTGATTTTTTTACGTTTGAGGAGGGTGATCAGAGCTTTGACGGGGTGCTCTGGGAACAGACATGAGAAGTTTATTGGGGAAGTGTGTGTTTGTTTCTGTGTGACGTTACATGAGTGGACGGGTGTTTGGAAGGATGGGGTGTTGAAAGTCCATGCAGCTGTCTCATAGGACACACACACACACTCGGCTGATTAATCAGGAACGCATCAGCACTTCAGAGCGCTGACCTCCTTATGTAATCCAGATAATGGAAAGCAATGTGCCATGTCAGTCTACTCATAATGAGCGAGTACAGTAACTTTACAAACACACGTTCGCTCATCTCTGAGTCAGGGGGATCAGGAACCCATGTGACGTTTTAAGCAGTGACTGTAGGATGGGATGGTATTGCAGAGACAGCGAAAGCTTCATGAGTGCCTTTTGACATGATTCACGTCGGTTCTTCAACGCATCTCTCAGATCAGCATCATGCACCACTTTGACCTGCATGTGATAAGTGTAGCAGATAGTTTCATAAAAGGACAATTTTGCTAGGTTAGCTAGCAGGGAAGCAGGAAGTGAAAATAGTCAAAGCAAATAAAAGGAGTAATAAGCTGAAAGACACTGTGCATTATATAAAGGTTTTACCACAGGTAGCAATACTGTTAGGTGTACAATAATTTGTTACATTTATTTTAAATAATTATTTAGAATAAATATTCAGTTCTTATGTCGAATAATATAGTTTATTAGCTGTGAGCTGCTTATGGCTGCTAAACAAAGTAGCAAGTTGGTACATTAATATGATATGTGTTTTTGTCACATATCTATATTGTACAATGACTTTGACCATGGCTTATCCAATCAGGATATAGAGTTGGAACTATGTTATAATATGTATTTAAACTTGGAGTAAGTCTGGCTATCCTTTTTAAAGTTTAAGGTAGATACACATAGAATTTCTTTCATGTTGTACTCATTTTTGTGTCTCAGCATCATTCATGTGCTGATACATCATGGAATTGCCCAGGTAAAAGTCAGTTGCTCTGCCAATATAAGATGCCAATTATGGAATTAGTGACTGGTGTAAAAACTGTACTTTATGCGTCCTTTTTTTTGTTCTGTATCCCTCTTTTATTTTTAAAAATTTGGTTCTTATATTTTTAGTTTCCAGATTTCAATTTTTGCCTCCCTGGCGCTCTCTCTCTTTCTCTCTCTCTTGTTCATTCCCTCACATCTATCTCTTTGTGTCAAATCTTTCTCTTCGTGCCTCATGGTCCCACTAACAAAGAAAAATGAACAACATAATGCTGACAAATTAGAGCACAACCTTCGTAAACAAACACAGCCATGGCTGAGTGAGTAATATACTACAGCTTTGCTTCTTATCATTAGCACCGAGCCGCTAATCGCTAATGTGCTGTTTCTCATATTAAAGATAATATATCTGATCACACACCAGCTTATGGGAAATGAGGTTAATAATCTAAACTCCAGGCTCTGTGTATATGTGTTAAACTCATGGCGTATAGGACTGATTGTTGAATATTGCCTTTTTTCCTTTTGCAGATCAAGGCAATTTTTAGATATATGTATATACTGTATATATTTAGACTGTATATATGTGGCTTTTAATATTCAATTATACTATATCTGGGTGCATGTGTTTATCAAAGAATATGCAATACTAGATGTTAGAGTTTTGATGTTGCATGCACAAATTATGTAATGAACCCCCAAAATTTCAAAAGCACATCAATGTAGGACAGAAGAAAAACTGAAAGAAAGAATTTGACTCCTCAGATCTGCTGAAGGATAGAAGCATTTAAAAAGCAAACGCAGCAGCCATCACAGTGAAAGCATCAAACGAACATCAAACAAACCTTCAATACAAGCTGAAACCAGAGCTGATCTCTGTGCAGGCAACTGTGGGTGTCTTAATGGGGCTTCTGACTATTTAAAAAACTTAGATCATCATAAATCATGTCATTAGATTATACAAATCTGCGATGTACAGATTGGAATTGTAGTCACAATATTCTAGAATGTTGTAGGTGGTTGCCAGGGTGTTGCTAGGCAGTTGTCATGTTTCTAGGTTTGCATGTCTGGTTGCACACTTGATTGACATCAAGTCTGATTGTCCACCAGAGAAAAAATGCAAGTCTGAATATTCCGAAAGTGTAATATTTGAGGTTAGGTGTTTTTTCGAATGTCAAACATAAAAAACCCCAAAGCAATTTTAACAGTGAAGCTTGTGTTAGCACACCACTCATTAGAGCTGTAGTAATACTGATGATGGTGCTTTACAGAAGATACTGGTTCGAGTAAAGAGAAAAAGAGCAATTTTAAATGTGGCACAGCATAACTTTAGTTGTTTGTCAGTGTGTAGAGGTCATTGCCCAAGACTCTGCTGAGAGTTGACAATGGAGTGGGTAATAACTATTGGCATGTACCTTTATCTCACTTTCTGTCTCTCTCGCTCTTCAAATTGTTTTTCCTTCTTAAGCTCTCTCTATCTCCCTTATCCACGCCCTCTGCTCTGTCTCTTTCTCCTGTTTCTCTGTCTCTGTCTTGCTGCAGTCAGAAGATTCGGTGCTCTCAGTCTGAGAGTGAACGGCAGGAGGGCGAGCCCCAGGCTCACTCTGTTTTATCAAGTCAAAGAAAAGCAGAAAGATGTGCTGGTTGAACACCCGGCTGGGCTGGAGAGGGCGAATGAAAGACAGATGGAGAGGTGGAAGAGGAGAGAGAGATAAGGGGAAAAGATGGAAAGTGAGGAAAAAGGAGGAGTAGTGTTAAGTGTTGCTTGCAGTCGCATATTCTCGCCTGAGAGGGGCAGCAAAGATACAGCTCTGCTGTAGTTACAAGATCTAAACATGGACAGGAGGACTGCAGTAAAATCTGCGCGTAGAAATGTGTGTAGAAATGACCAAGACAGCCAGCATGTATGCAAGAATGGGCTGGAGGATTATCAATAGCTGCAGTTTCATTATTTTCATTATTTTGCAACAACTGCATATTTATATATTAACTGTATTTTGCTGTAAAATTGATCCTTGGTGATGTAGTTCCTAATGGTTTAATGTTCACTTATAGAATGTGTAATGTGTTACTTTTAGCTTCTCACATTGTGTTTCAATTGTCACTCTATTTGAATGTTGTTTAGCACCATTCAGGTAAAACTCATTAGCACAAACAACTGCCATTTGGTGCCAAGGAAACCTAGACACTTTCATTATACCACAAATTAGCGCTGAAATCTGCAAACATAACAGCTAGCTGTTTGGTAAGCTGAAACACCGATCACGTGCATTCACAGTGAAACGTTTTCCCCGTGTCTGACAGAAGTGTCTAAGGGAAATGGAAACCACCTGCCTCTGCAGATTGCTTCTCCAATTGAACCTCTTTCCCAAGCTGTTATTGAAGCATTAGAGGTCAGTGTTTAGTTGGAACGCTTTAGTATATTATCCTAACTGCTTCTGCTGTCAGCACGCAGAGGCACCTGTTGTTTTATCCAAAGGCAGTGAAGCATGAACAATCACAATCATTTGTAGAGTGGAAGATAAGACAGCGATGTTACAGCGACCGGGGTCGCGAACAGGGTTATCATATTGTTACATTAGCCTTTCCTTTTTTTCAAAATTAGTGAAGATTTCTTCACACACAAACACACACAAACCAGTGCATAGGTAGATCCAAATGGCTTTGCGGTTGATTCTGAATATCTTTGATATATAAAATCAATCTTTATGATAATAGACCTTATTTAATACTTATTAACGCTAATTTGTTTTCAAGGAATACATATTCAATTCATTTTATTAGTTGTTAGATTTATGCTTAAAAATACACACATAATTAGCAGCATGTAGTTATTTACTGTAAAACAAGACAAAAATACTGATTAGGAAAATGGGGAACATGCAGTGTGATATAAAGCATAATTAAGCACGCAATATTTAATCTGTAAGGGGCTTATAGAATTAAACTGCACAGTTTTATAGGGAAGTTAAGGTCATGTGTGGAAGTTCACAACATACATGCTAGCTGTTAATGGGATGGCAGGATAAACTGTATGTATCTCAATCACATAACAGAACACGAACTCACACTTTTTTTTTTACTTTTGACATTTATAAATGTTTTTCAGAGAAGACATGTTGGGGCTTGGAGGAAATGTGTGTGTGCACATATGTACTGACTCACATGATGCACAAGGGTTTGATTCCTTCCCCGGGACGCTTGTACTGCCGGTCCTTTAGATTTTTATATCGTACACACTTTCCATGGCCTGTAGAGAAACACAATCTCACTCCTGTCAGGTGTTCAGATTCAGCGTTTGGATCAGGTCTCTCAGTGAACATGGCATGAAAGCAATCACTGCCCACTCACCATCAGAACCAGTTCAGGCTCCACACTCAAACTGATTGTTCAGCCACTCTGGTGGTCATACATTCAGCCCAACACACCTGCATGAGCCATTTGTGCACACATGCACACTCGCCGACCTAACCCACCTGCCCAGGCTCAAAGTATGATGCAGTTACATGAATGCGACGATCGATGGATCTTGCTCTGAACTTTGATGTTGGCTTGAGTTACGATCAGCTTTACTGGACGATTATAAGTCAGTTGTGTTTGCAAGGTTGTATTATGAAGCTCATACATATCTGTTAGGGCAAATCCTGTTGCAGTAAATCTGATTCGCCAGTCGCTCGCCTGAATCAACAAAACATACAGACTGGATTCGCTGATTCATTAATTTAGGTGTGCTGCAAAAGATTTATTGGCTGGTTCACACAAAGGACAATAGAATTCTTGCTTAAGCAGTTCTCTTGTTCCAAGCCGAAAAACAAATGAAGAATTGACAAATACTGTTGGGACCTTGTGCAGGAAAATACAATAGCATGTATTACAGTACAATACTGTTAATCCAGAGATAGGAACGTGTTGTTGAACCCTGTTGAGTGCTGACCTCCAATGATGGTTGACCAGGAAAATTCTTTCAGCAGGAGAATGAGTCATTTAACACCTTTAAACTGTGACATTATTGTCCTATTAAGTACCACTCCTTAATTCCCATGAATTTAATGCAAAATAAAGATCATTTTCAGTGTTGTACATTGAACATCTAACACTATATAATGTCTATTAAAAAGTATTTATATATTATGAATTTAGTTTAATGTATGCTTATTGTAATAAAAATTCATTATATCACAATAGTTGTTTATATAATATAGTATAGAATACCATATAATACCTAATATAGTACAAAAAACACATTTCAGTATTGAAAATCGAATGAGAATTCCTATTAGGAATATGGTATTACACAACTCAAAAGTGAAACATACAGACATATTGCATTCAATAAAAAAAAATTAATTCAAGATAAATGAAATTTAAATTATCAAAATAAAGTAATACATTAATAAATTGGGACTATGTGAAGAAACACTCATCTCAGAAATATCTCATATACGTGTATAAAAAAAATAAATAGTAGTAAATAATATTGTATTCTAAAACCTTAATGAGTAACTGTAAGAGTATGCATTTTAAAAAGCACATCTTTGCAGAAAGGTTATTTTAGTTTTGTGAAGATTAATTACTCATATTTTCACTCAGTGTGAGTTTTTTGCGTCTCGTCGGCAGTGTCTAAGTTTCTTCCCCACATAATTCTTGTGAAAACGTGACAAGCCTTAACAAGCACTGTTTCTGCCACCCACAGTGCTTTAAACATTAAACAGTAAGCACTCAAAGTCTCAAATAGCCACAAAGTTTTCTATTTGAGCCACAGAGGTTTCTTGACTTATTGTTTGTGTTTCTGTCGAATGCAGGCATTTCAAGGATAGATGCGGCACTCTAGTTCCCAGCAATGCACCGCTGCATGAAAAAAATATGCAGATCACAGGTTACCGTTTATTGTTTTACTATTTGTGCTTTTATTAATGCTGCTGTTGTTGTATTTATTGTGAATTAAGTTATCTGTCATGTGGTGAATGTTCAAAGCTCATCTTTTACTTAATTTACTTTGCGGTTGCCGCCAATATTGTGGTTTATATGTGAAATGTTGAGGTCAATTCTCATCCATGGGGGATGAAGTGACACTTTGAAATACTTTGACGTTTTGTTACAATGCAACCAAGCAGTTTGAACTTGTTTATTGAATGGAGTTGGATTGTTTAGTTCGGTTTAGTTTTGTCATGTCATCTGCTGTCTTTTTCAGTGATGCAGCCTCACACAGAAAATTAGTGATCTAACCCTGATGCAAAATCTAATTCCTGTTCTTCATATATGGCGTCATGGACTTTTTTTTAATGAATTTTACCTAAGAAAAGCTATACAGAAAGTAGATGAACTTCAAGCCAGAGAGACAACACGGAATCCTCTTAGGTTCATTTTGCAATGCGGGTTTAATCAGCTTTAAGTTCACTGCACACGTGTTGCTAGGATACCTGTGTGATATAACTGTGCTGAAGCTGTTTAAAGGAGCATTTCTCATTTCTCCATAAGAGATTTAGGGAGTGAACGAGAGCGCATATGTTCAGAAACACACTCATGACCTACATAAGGATCTCAGGTATGGCGGTGCAGCACCAGAAGTTTCTATCTCTGCATATGCCGGCTCAGTTGTGATATTTCACACTCCTGTTATATCAGATGAGTTCATCGTTCAGCAGGCTTTGAATGTTGGTTGTTGGTCTGTCTGTAGATTGTTATCTGACAGCACGTCAGCCCCGCGAGTGGGTTTGTTTTTAAATCCCGGTGGGCTAACGGCACTGTGTGCATCAAGTGGCTAGAAGAGAAACATTCCTTTCCACGTTTGGTTGAAATCAGTCAATAACCGCGCACTGCTGGTGCTTGACTTACCCTAAACCTGTCCATGTTAAGAGTCTGTTTACTGTCTGAATGATTTACATACCCCGTGATGCCTGTTTGTTTGGATGAGCGTGTGCTTTGGCCAGAGCTTGTGTGTTGAAACTGGCTGTTGCTTCTGGCCCGAACCAGACAAACACACATTTGTCCTCTACAGCTCTCCCTCACTTTTAACATTAAAGTTCTTTCATATCATATTAGTGCACCCTACATATCCCATAATGCATTTCCACATGTCTGGGCCCTCAGGGTCCTCTGGGTTCAGGCCGGTTCTGGAAGTTCTGAGTCGAGCGTCAAAGAGCAGACAGGAGAAGTGGGCGGCGTGTGAGTGTGTGTGTTCCCCAGCTGGTGTGTTAATTGATGGTGGAGTGCTGAGCTGCCAGATGGAGTTGGGAAGGTGCAAATTGATTCCTTGCATTCGTCTTCATTAAGGCAACAGACTCAGGGGCCTCCGTGTACTAGACTTTGTACTGAGAAGGAGAAAGAAAGACAAGTGTGAGTATATATGTGTGTTTGAAAGGCTTTTATGCTCTTATATGGCCGCAGATGGGCTCTTAAGCCTTTTAAGGTACCAGTTTTCTGGATCTTACATCAGTTTGTGTCTATAAAGAGGAATGAGGAGGAATTTGTGTGTGTGATTGACTTTGTCTGCTGGGGCGGAGAACAGAAAGAGCGAGAGAAAGACAGCAAGGAAGGTCAAAGACAGGAGGAGGGTGTCTACAATTGACTGCCCATCTCCCACAATACAACAGAACTGCCCTTCTCATTAAGGGTGCTTGCTAAAGTAAACTTCACTGTTAATATTGCTCATCTTTAAGGTTAGGGTATAAATATC
>JAZGTI010015028.1:0-13698 GCA_036877585.1 Botia kubotai
ATCCAGAAACGTCAAGTTTGATTTTTATGAGAACTTTATTCAAGAGTGCTAGAATTCTTATGGACCTAAATGTGTGTTTTGAGTTCTTTTTTTGGCACCTTTACGTGATCTTGACTGTTCTGCTCTGCCTGGACTTGATGACAAAAGCATCAAACACTGGGGTTTTGTTAGAGGAACCTTTCATGTACCAGAGAAATCAATGCCAAGGCAGATGAAGAAAAAAAATGTATTATTTGGAAGGCCAATCTTAGAAACCTGTCGAAAATCCATTACACATCAAAGAACATGACATAGAATGGCATCTTTGTGCGGTTTCAAAAGACAACGATTTTCTATATTTCAAATTTAAGTTTGCATGAATAGAGACATTCTATAAGCAGCCACTTCAATTAACTACCTGCAAGAGCTAAACCTAAATTCTTCAAATACCTGCCTTAGTCTTAACAACAAAACGAATAAAATGGACCCATGCAAGTTGCTTGAGTTTAATACAACAAATAATAATGAAACTAAAATAAACTAAAATGTAAAAAATGTCATGAATATCTTCAAAAATAGATGTTTATTGGAAGTACATTTTTATCGAATTACATTTTAAAGAGAAGCAGCTCTCATTGAAAGATGATTTTAGATGTATATAAGTCATTGGAAGATTTGAAGTAAAGCTTCCTCACTTTATAAAAGAATAAAAATAAAAGGTTTTCCTAGAAAAGATAGTATCATTTCCTCATCAAAAACTATTTCCAATGGGATTCTGTAACAGACGTAGTTTTAATGTCAACCAGAACAAAAAGCAAAGGAAAAGCGAAACATCGAAACCTGCTTAAAGTAAAAAAGGACATTTGAAACAGCAATAAAACAACGGAACAAGTGAGCTGTCAGAAGTAGTTTCTGTTTTTGCCCTTCATTCGTCTTACAGAACTGCCTACAGACCCGGTTCTTCATCTTAGAAGTAATTCTACAGCATCTGAATGTCTTTGCGATTTTAGCTGTTTTATTTTGAAAATGCTTCTCTCTTTGTGTCTAGTCTCAGCTCTGTTGGAGATGCGCTATATCTCTTTGTTCATGTCATTCTTGCACGGGTTTTTCTTCTCGGTTGTTTGTATTTTCTGTTTTTATTTAGATTTTTCAAAAACATAATAGAAATTTTGAACATCAAATGGAGGCTTTTCAAGGCGAATAAAATAATCTTAAGCCGGACATTAGTCGTGGAAGAGAAGTTGAGGCGGGCTGCCTCGCCGCGCAGATCAAAAAGATACATCAAAGGGCCCAAGAAAAACACATCCAAAAAACAGAACATCTGAGGCCCCCAAATATCAGATACAGACGCAACAAATGCAACACAAAACAACACCGCATGCCAGTCGTACCTGGGACGGGAAGGTGGCCCACAACAACAAAGTTGCTTTTAAGGCTGGTGATAAAAAAACAGGGTGAAGAGAAATAGTTGCTTGATAAACACCAAGGGAAAAGGCATCTTTTGGTGACTATATATGCTACTAAAGTCAACCAAAAGACAGGAGAAAATGGAAAGCAAAGCATATCTCACATAGTGTTTAATTACCTTCTCCTTCTGATACTTCAGCTTAATCATGTCTTGCTCTCATTGCTATCGCCATGGTTACTGTCAGGCAAAGCTAGAATGTGAGAAAACCCGACTGCGGCAACATTACAGGGGATGAGTCGGACAGGGCAAAATATAATTTTAGTTTGATAACAAGCAAGCATGGGAGATAAGCCCAATAAATTCATGAAATAAGTTTGCTGTGATTATCACCAATTCTGGAGAACGTTGAACTCATCAAGGTCATTGATAAATTTGGAAGCCATGAAAATAAG
This sequence comes from Botia kubotai, assembly GCA_036877585.1. Lineage (NCBI taxonomy): Eukaryota > Metazoa > Chordata > Actinopteri > Cypriniformes > Botiidae > Botia > Botia kubotai. Next base: position 1,840 of record JAZGTI010015028.1, read on the forward strand.
CCATTCAAAGGAAAATATTGAAGAATTTGAACATCTTTCCAACTTTTTATGTTCTAATTAGCAAATGGGGTGTTTCAAACCCAAAGAAGTCGATAAATTAACTCTTCCTTGGCTTTTAATGCAACAGTTTTTTATCTTTAACAGCCTTTAATGAAGCCAAAGGTGGAATAATGATTGATAAATTCATAACACTTCCAACTTTTTCAAACACCTTCCAAATTTGATTGTCACCCGAAAATCATTTTGCACTTTGTTGTCATGGCAGCAAATTCCTACAAATAAATGCAAGCGTTACGGCAATGAAGAGTCACGGTAGAGTTACTGTACACGGTACAGTACTATGTAAACACCTCATAGTTCTCTAAGGAACTATATGTGAATTTACAGCAGATGAATGCGGTAACAGTCAGTGTGTAATGACTGTGTGTAATTGTGAGTGAATTTGGCACGCTCAGCGTGCTAGTGGCCTCGATGAGATAATTGCATCGCTGCATTAACTCCTCTTGTATGACTGTAGAGCTAAATCTCAGGTTTTCACTCAATTCCCTCATGCTCCTTGACAAGAAAGACCTACAAGATCTAGTTGTTAACACCCTCAGTGTTGCTTTCCAAGCCTTCTGTGGCCACTAATCAGGTGCAGAATCTAACTGAACCATTTTCAGTTCTTCATAAGCGTTTGAAGCCATCGGCCAATCCTGTTATCTTTCAGTTGCCGGTAGCATTTTGTACTCATTTATCTTGACTTGCGTGCATGCAGACCTCCAGGAGCTGCTGCTGATATGTTTAAAAAAAACTCAATGTTTGCTAAGTACAGTACAGGTATGTACTGTGTGACAGGTCTATGGATCCATCCAAGCTTATGTAAAAATGACACTACAAGAAGGCCAGAGCTAATTTGCTGTCTGAATACGCAGATTAATTGCATTGGCAGCCTGCATTTTCATATGTATCTTTATCATTCCTTTTGTTAATTATTTCAAATAAGAATCACCAAAGACCAAGTTTGTGTTCTCTAGAGTGGTCAAGGCCTGTTCAGTCAAGTTCAGTCAATTAGCAGAGGTCACAAGAAATGAAAGCGAACAGGAGAGAGAGATGCAGACCCAAAGAAAATTAAAATTAAAGAAAAATATAATTGAATTTAAATTTTAAATGAAGGACAGATGGGGAGAAAGACGACGTTTGGGCCTCTGGTGTTTTCTGTCATCCTGGCTCTGTAATGCTGCTGGTTTTACAGCAGGCGCACGGCCCATCTCACCGCGCCACTCGCTTCATTTGGCTCATGATGTGGCCCATCAGCCTAGATCCTAGAGTGGGCATGTCTCCTCATCTCTCCCTCCGTATTTCTCCTTTCCCAGCTCGTTTTGTGTCCATTCGGAGCTGCTGTTATCTCATCACTGCCCAGCTGTAACCTCACAGTGGGAGATCATTGTAACAAAGTCGTCCCTCTCCTCTCTTTTCCTCTATTCTGCTCTCTCCAACTCTCCACCTTCTCTTTTCTTCCCTCCTGTCCTCTTTTCTCCTTCTTTATCCCCCCCTCTCCGCTGCCCTTCTCTTTTCTTCTCTTCCCGACTCTCCTGTTCTCTTTTCTTCTCTTCCCTCCTCTCCTCTTTTCTCTCCTTCTCTATTCCTCCCCAAACCACCCCCCATAACCAAACAGTTGTGGCTTACTGGTTAGTGAGTCATGCGTGTAAGCAGAAGGTTGCTGGTTTGAGTTCAGCACTGGCAGGTAGCAACTAATGTGCCCTTGAGCAAAGCACCTAGTCCTTGATTGTTCCCTAGGTGCAGCAGTGTTGCCCACTGCTTCGTGTGTGTTCACTCCTCACCAGTAATGGGTTAAATGCAGCGGTCACGTTTTAGGTATGGGTTAGCATACTCTCCCCTTCTCTGTTATCCTCTTCTGTTCTTCTCTCTCTTCCTCTTCTCACCTCTCCTCTTCCAGGGGTGGAGATATGGGCTGAGTTGACTTGTTACTCTGTTGACCCTGATGACAAAGGCTTGCTGACCAGCGTGAGGCTTAATCACTGTCCTCAGGTAATTGAAGTGTGTTATTGTGGAGGTCAGTCAGCACACCCGTCCAATCATCTAAAAATGTTGCCTGCCCTGTGGAAACTCAATATTCTGTACTAGAACAGAATATATGTGGTCATGTCTTGGGCATGTGTCGGGGTAAAAATGATAGATTGATGATTTATTATATGCAAAAATGCCTTTCTCAAATAAACAGTCCACTACGGCAAACGTAAGTGGTTTGGTTACCATGGCCACCCATTGGTAAAACAATGCTCGCAATTAACCGAGCTTTTAGATCGCAATTGTAATTATAACGTGTGGCATAATAGATTACGGCCAGTGATTTATGGTGTAAATTAAACCGTAATTAAAGCAGAGTTCATTTTCTTCTTTGTAATATGAGAGGAAACGTGTTCAATCGAAATTACATCGAAACAATAGATTTGAACCGCCGTTATGTCCAAACGATGCCCTGCTGACTGTTCCGTCACCAGGCACTCATGAGCCAGTCAATCAGGTAACCATCTGCACTCTGTTTTCTTCCTTAGCGACATTAACCTTTTCCTAACCCCACCTGCTCAGTACTCTCACAATTCAGCAAGACCCACTGAAGTGCCTCCATTCTTCCCCGCTACATGCTGAAGGCTATCTGGGGGAAACGTTCAACACAAGTCTTTTATTCCTGTCCTCCTTCAACTATAATATATATTAATCATTTGATACTGCTGTTGCTGAGAGTTGTGTTGTAATCGGACTGCCCTTTCCCACTGACGGAGTTAATTAAGTGTAAAATGGATGGAGGTGGGAGGGAAGGGGGATGGGGGGGTGATGAGGGCTTGGCAAGGACCCTGATACTCCAACACTGAGTCTAGCGAGGGGATCAGGACACCGATGGGGCCTTCATCTGCCAGTCAAACTCGGACCAGCACAGCAAACCTAAGGGAAGATGGATTACGGCCATTTGTGATGCTATTAGTGCTATTGAGTGGCTGCAGCTTTTACTGGCTGGTCCAGGATCAGTGTGTGTGCTGAGTGCTGACACTGAAGACCAGAGCAAACTGTATGTGTTGTTAGGTTTCTAATAAGAATGTCTTACATTTGGCAGACATTTCAGCTAAAGCAACTTACAGTGCATTCAAGACAGATGTTAATATCGCACACATTCCCTGAGATTCGAACCCTTGACCTTAGTATTTCCAACTCTATGCCTATGTGCTACCAGTTGAGCTAGGGACTCTGAACTGGTAGGCCTTCTCAACTGGTAGGCCAACAGAGGTGATGCAATGAAAAAGTACATAAACATAACTGATAAAGACAGTCAGAAATTCACTTTTTAATATATTTGCCCCCTGCAGGCACATATTTTTAACTTATGAAATCACATGGAGTGTCCATTACTTTTTTCAATAATCAATCATTTCAGTTCCGTGCCTGTAGCTTGACGGGTTTTGCATGATGCTGGCAACACTAAGGTCATGAGTTTGATTACCAGGGAATGCACATATGTACAAAATGTGAAGCCTGAATGTGCTATAAGCCTCTTTGTAGTGCTGTCAAAAGCATAATTGTTTTGAACCAAAATACAAGAATTACAGCTGTTTCCTATAAAATCAAATCGGCATCAAATATTAGCTGAATCTTTAAATATTATGCAAGATTTCAAAACACAATAAATGTTCTGCTAGAATGGGCTGCATTTTGAATGATCGTTTCCTCTGGTTTCATTACACAGTTCTCTGCTGCCTACCCTGAAAGAATATTTTGACATCAATTACTTAATTGCTGTTTTGAGTTTTTGAGGGGTTTCTTTTGAGAGTTTTCTTCATGTTAAGGACTTCCAAGGTGATTTTTCCTTCATTAAAAATGTGTCATATTAAGTATACACATTCAACAACACTCATCTCTGAGTGAACACAAATATCTGACAGATTAGAATCTGTAGAGGCTAAAACTGAGGTGGGTAGGCCAAGAATAGAATAATATTAGGCCAAGAATAGAATATATATTTGGGGGCATTCCCCTCACCCCTCACCCCTAAATTCGAAACATTTGGGGTCATGTTTGGCCCTTTTGTGACATTTGTGCCCCTGGTAAATATGTACCCCTGCTGATAAGGCATAAAGAAACATCAGTGAGAGGGGCTTTATAGCTATTTTAGGCCACTCACCAACAGCTGGTGAAGTGCAGTCATTTTGAGTTATCCGCTACACACAGCTAATGCCCTCATCAGTTAAAATAGAAATTAAACAACTGCATTTTCACATTTTCTTGGGGTCTGAGTCATTTAAAAATTACATTTAAAGACACTACAAATATAAAACATCTTTCCAAGGTTTACATTTCTCAGACTATGCAGAGCTGAGGCGCAATGAATTTAAAGCAACAGTGAACATTTACACACTCTAAAAGGTGCCATTAAGGTGTTAATTTCCTTCTTATGTGTAAAACCTCTCATCAAAGTTTGTGATCCGACCAAAGCAGTTTTCGGTCCCTTTAAAGGAACCTCAACAGGGGTGGTAAAGGATTGGCAGTAAATTGAAATGACACTTCAAGAGATTAAGAAAAGCATTTCATCAGCTCTGGAATTCATAGGACATACACGCCTCCAGATAAGAGGCGAACCAGAGATGCCAGTTTAATTAAACCAGCACTGAACATGCCCCGTTAAGGGCAAAGAACTGTTTGCCTCATCACCACTATTTTTAATGACTCTCCTATCTCTAAATCTATTCTTGCCCTGTTGTCTAATGAAAAGTGTCACTTGTTACACACTGCTTACGGGGTTCATGTTACATGTATTAAACGTTATCATGATTCATTGTACTTGTAATAAGAAAAACAACATCCAATAGCAGGCAGCCACACAAAGAATTAACATATTAAGTACATGTTGTTCATTAGAAGTACCTACTTACTTATTTAATTACACAGTACCGTGAACACTAATGTAAGGGTGACCGTGTGTCACTCTACAGAAGATCTGTTGTTTTAAAGAGCTCTTGATGGATTCAGTGCAAATTACAAGTGTTGATTCAATAGATGACATGTTCTAACATGTCCTGCCATGTTGCCTCAATGTCTTTCCATATCATTTATTAAAACAGGGTTTGACGCTCCCTCCTGTGTTGCAAATACAAGAGGCAGCATATGCCAATCTCCACTCATTTTAAAAACACACTTATGTAATTCTAAGATCGGGCAACATCACTTCACCCACCACTTCAGTTTGTGAAGATTGTTAAGAATAAATCTTTTTCTCAACCACCTTGATGAGTTCCTAGTTACTGAATCTGATTTCAGGGACAGAGAAACTATTAGCGGCTCATTTTCATATCCGGCTCTGATAGATCGTGTATCACTTGTACACTTGGTTTGTCTATAACAATATTTTGTTTTTCTGATTATATAATGTTCTAAGATGTTTGTATGCAGTACCATATGTTTTCTAGCTTCCTTGGCACAGGACAATTGAATAATTAATAATGATCCAAATCATTAATATTGTTATTGACGCTGTGCCTCCTTATGATGCTTCGGAGAATCGCTCGTTTAATAAACAGATACACCTGCCAGTTTCCAACATCGAGTCTTCTAAGTCATGCAAACGACCCACAATCAAAAACCAGGCGAATTATGGCGAGAGAAGCGAATCTGTAGACAACAGATATCAATCAAATGGAAACATGCTTGCGCACGCTTGGAGATTCTGCTGGCAGGTGTGTTAAGAAGATGTGTTCGCTTGATGTTCGTGTGCTTATCTCTTTCCTTTATGGGGACTCTGAGAGAGAAAGAATGAGAACTACCAGCACGCCAAGATTACCAATGAACCGTCAAACCCGGCCATACAGATCTTCCATACAGCTGTTTTCCGCTATGAATTCTGGAGCTGTCCCCTGCCTGAGGTGCTGAAACACAGAAGCCGTCGTTTGGGAACCCCTGAGCGGGACTTCATTTGACTCTTACCTTATCATCGCATGAACATAAACAATGATCAATAAGAGAGATGAATGCTTATGAGTTCAAAAGTTGTTTTAACGTGCTTACATGTTTCATTGCGCTAAAGGAATAAAACAGCACCATTGCATATGATTAAATAAAGATGCACGCATATGCAAGGGAAAAGCTATGAGTGGGAAGGCGACGGAGGGAGGGGTTAAACGGGGAAAGACTCATTTTTGCACAAATTCATACTGTGTATGTTGCTTAACGGATAGTTAGAAACATTTTTGGTGAATTGACATTAGAGGATCGTTCGGATCTCGGAACATTTACACACATCGGCAGGTATGCCTTTAATGGCCGATGGCCGCAACTTGAACGTGGGTTATTGAAATGCACCCCACGCACAGAACCCAGCACCCCACCACCGCACTGTATAACAAGCATCGAGCCCCGATCACACACACACACTATACGGACAAGCTACAAACACGGTGTCCTCAAAAACGGCAACATCAGCAACTCACCTTCAGCGCCTCAATGTCCAGCGATGCCGATCGGTCCATATAGAAAGATAAAGTCTGAAACAAAAGTTGTATATCTAGTCTTGTAGTTCCCGAACGCAAGCCAGCCCAGTTCTCCGAGCCGCGGCGAATTTCCTCAGTCTCATGCCCGCTGATCACAACTCCCGGTATAACGCACAGCGATTATTAAATTATTATATGTTAAATATAACTATTCGCTCAAACTGTCCCAACAGCAGTAGCGTGAGATAAACACACTGTCCTTTTTCGTCTCCAGATTCAAAAGTGTTTCCATCAATAAGAGACCATATTGTCATTGAGAGCACTGAGCGCGCCACTGGCACATTTGCAGCAACGCTGGTAGATCAGTCCCTTAAAAACAAACCTTTTGCGGTAAATTTAAAGAAATTCTGTGTGAATCGAGCAGGCGGATGAGAAGGAGGCTGTCAGCCGCCTGCCTTTATCCGGTTAATCGATCGATTGACTGATAGATTGATTAGACTGGGCGCACTTCGCTACTGCCCTACTTGGTGATCTCCACAATGCCCCCGCGTATCCAAACGCGCTCCTCCAGCCGAGTCCCGGCGCTCTGAATACGGGCTCTGTGTCTCGGAGAGGGAGTCTGAGGAGGGAGGGATGGAGTGCGGGAGAAGGAAGGGGGGAGATCTTCCTCGAGTGTAAGAGTGAATTGTGGGGGAAGCGGGTGAATTTTTCTCTCTTTGGCGGGGACAATCCAGTTTCGTTTTTTACGCTCCTTCACAGCCAGGTGACTGTCCAGTCCCCTCGGTCGCCTGCCTGAAGACACTAGCCAGCTCTTTTTATCACTCACAACTGTCCAGCTAGTTATTCTCCTGGGTCCTAGAGCCACGAGGGGACAGAGAGAGACAGATCGAGAGAGGCTCGCCCGTATGCTGAGCTGATCCGCAATGCTATTTAAGTTTTAATTCGCATGCGTGTGCGTTGCATCTCAAGTGCATTCTTATTGACTCGTGTTGTTCCATTCCGAACCATCCCGAAAATGCATTTCATCGCAAAACAGCCCCGTACCATTTATGGCATGCAGTTTAAAATGAGAAACGACAAAGATTACTGTAATTTTGCAAAATACTCCAAAAATCCGCTACACAGCAGTGTTACAGTTGGAATCATTGTTCCAAATGCAGGGCATACATTAGGGATTTTTTTTCAGTGTGTCACTCCGCAATTAATCATTCCTTGGCATGGATTTTAACGTGCGCACCTGACCTCAGCTGGGTATATTGTGCAAGCCCCAGCACCAGTGACGTCAACTCCCAGTCTAGGACCCAAATTAACAGCCCGCCGTAAAATGAGCCGAGGCGACAGCGCGACAGGTTTCAAGTGGAACATCTCAACACAGATCGTGCGTGTTCGCGCATTCGTGCATGTGTGTGTGTGTATGAGTGCACACCTATTTACATACAGTCTGGGTAGGTTGACAGAGACACGCGCACACACAATGTGTAGGTTTAAATATTGTGTCCTAGATAAATGGAAAGCATACATCATCCTCTGTCTTGCAAATTTTGGCCTGTTATTCCTGGACGGGTTTCAACTTTAAAATGTACCTCTCCCCCAGACTTGTCTGGCCACGTGTGTGCCACGTGTATGAGCTAAAATCTGCATACCAAGCATGACATAAACATCAATCAATTTACTGAACATTGCCAATTGATCTTAACCCCTGGATGTTGTTCTATGAGATTAAAGAGAAAGAGCCCCCCAGGCTATATGAACCATTTGATTCCGGTATATAAAAGCAGCTTCAATAAGCAATGAGTTGACATTGTCTGACATTTGCCACATGCATTTATACAGTGAATGACATCTGTGTTTACCCCTGTCTGACCTTATATTCTTCCTGCACGGAGATGCATGCTGGCCAAATGAAGGACATCATTTTCTAAGACGGTACGAGTGAGTCAGGTCCTTAGGGGGAAATAGACCAGACCAGCCATGCAGATACTTAGCTTGTACGTGAGCTAATAAAAAATGATGAAAGAATAACCTAATATGGCTGATAGGAACAATAATGACATATTGTGCGTATGATATTATATATTCTTTCAGATCCATTACAATACAGGAGAGACCAAAACTCTGTACAAAAAAAGCATTTTAATTGACATGACACATGGAAGCATTTTTGAAACCTCATGCCTGTATATTATTAATGAATATGCATTATCGTCTGTTCATATTCATTTACATGTACCTGCACAAACAATCAAAGCATGTGACCACACTTTAAAAGTCATAACATTTAACCTTCGGTCAATCTGTAAGGCAGGGAAGACGATTTGTTCCTGAATGATATGCTGATTGAAAGTCTCTTCGTATTCTGATCACAATCACTATGTAAAGTGGTCTAAATATATTAATATATTTATATATGTCTTCTGCGAGAGGTACAGGCCCATAAAATGTTCGTCCAATCAGTGTATTCGCTCTGAATACAATGATAGGATGTCCTATCTGCCTGTTAAACTCAGTATGCATTCATATGTTGGAGGAGGCGTGGCTTTGGAAAAATTGCCTACCTTACAGCTAAAGGGACATTTTGTTTCTAAAAAACCAAAGCAGTGAGGTTGTAAAGAAAGGGGTTCCCCTTTAAGTCCCTTCCACTACCCTACTGACCTCTTAACTCTGAACACAAAGATGTACTGTATTACTAAACAGCAGAGAAAACATAAAACTAAATATCATAATACTTTAAGCCTACACTGATGTTACTGCAGTATCTTAACAATTTACTTGGATAGTTCTTCTCTGTGATTTTAGAAGACACTTTATTTTGTCGGCTACTATGCAAAGAGAAATAACAATAAACCAATACTTTGTGTGCAGAGATCTGAGGATTTGTATGCTTTATTGTATATGATAAAGGTAAATGTTTGGATTTTTCAGAGTTTTGACTGAATATGTTCTTTGGTTTTATTTTATAATGGCAATATAATAATCATAACAACAACAACAACAACAATAATAATAATAATACATTGCTATTTATAAATAGCACTGCATATAACATCATTTTACATTATGTCATTTCTCGTTTTTGCCAAGTCATTCTTTCTCAGTTTTCAATATATTTTTGTATTAGCAAACACTTTTCGGGTTTGCCCCCCATTGGCAGAAACTGGAGATACAGCAGTGCTATGTATAAAAGCGCCTCTTACGCCTTGATTTCCAAGGCTGTAACGGAATAATGTATTTCTACAATATACAGTTTTAAAAGCTTATAATTATAAATATCGTATATTTAAGTTATTTATAAGGGGTTTTTAAAAATCGTTCGATGGTAATACCTAATTGTTTACCGTATTTTAAAGCCAGTACAAAAAAACTACAAGTCCCAGAAAGTGATTGCGTGAATTCTGATTGGAGGCGACTTTAGCCAATCAAATCCGGTAGCCGCACTGATGTGTTAGAGCATCTTCCAACATGGCGGTGGTATTCAAGGGATTCCCATTCAACCTGTCCTTTGCGTCCATACTGTTAATTCTGCTGCTATGTCTCCAGTCAGGAGGAGGTCAAAAGAAAAAGGAGGTACTGATGCATTCATGAAACTACCTTTCACAGCAGGCTGCGACGATTGTTTCTGCAAAAGTCTTAAAATCCGGGTCCAACCCTGCTATTTGTATTACCGGCCGACGCAGTTACATTGTGTTGACAGTTAGGTGTTCGACAGCTGTTTCTAGACATGCATAAGCAGCACAGAAAGATCTTGTAATCATCTTGAACAGTATTTTGCATTACCGTTTAACAGATTTCTTATTTTATCCGTGTCTGTCCGTTCTTTAACGCAGATGAGTGCGCGTGCCCGTGTGACGCTGCGCGCATGCCCTTATAAATGACACACAATTCAATGTAATTACTCATAACAGAATGCTAAGCGCAAATAGTGCCCATTGGCAAAGACATATTGTATATATAATATACTGAAAGAAAGAATATATTGAATATTGAATAAATGAATTTGTATTTGGTAATTAACTGTATTTCACATTAAGCCCAAAGTGGATAATCTTTTATGTTTGCCGACCAGTACCAGCACCAGCACATATTTTGCACCGTCGTGTTTTTGTTTCGTTATTTATTGCTTCTTATTGCAATGTTTTTGAATGTCAGGTGAACTCAGATCTCTCTCTCTCTTTGTTTGTCTGCTCAGCTCCAGAGAAAATATGATGTATACTTGACCTTTCCTCTTCCCTGCAGCAGACAGGCAGGAAAATGATCATATTGAGCACAAATCAGGCAAAGTGGTGAAGCAGCAACTTTCTGCTTCTCCCTCCTGCATCTTTAAATTCATTTCCTCATATTTGCTCTTCCTCTTTTGTCTTGTCCTCCCTCCTGGCCCGGCGCTCTGCGGCCAGGCAGTGCTGAGAAGGGCAGTATTTTGAGTCACTGTCTTTAAGCCTTAATATATCTGTTAAGGTTTGCGCTGCCCTCTGTGAACGCAGAGTGGGCAGGGGGTGAGGAATTTTTTTTCCCCTCTTCTCAGCTGCTCGTTCATCATCACAGCCAAATTTTGTGTCTCTCGTTTCTTGGCTTGACTAATGGGAAAGGGTGGGAAAAGATGGAGTAAGCAGTTTTGGCCTGCTGGAGTTGCAGAGTTTGTGTTTGCCTTTGTTTCTTCTCGTAGTCGGCTGAGACGGACTCTTTCATAGGGTTTAAAGATCCTTTGCTAGTTTATTCTCTGGAGGAGATGGTGTGTCATTGGACACTGTCTTCTGTGTTATTGGCATTTAAAAATGTAGGTCATGTTAATATCTGTTTTTATATTTATCTATATTTATAAAGTATTTGGATATTTGTAATATATTGGCTTTGACCGTTTACCTTTCCCGCATGGCAGAATAGTGTTGGTTCCTTCAACAACCATGTCAATGAATAAGAAATGTTTATTATCAAATATTGTGTGTATTTTAAATACACGATTTTTTGTTATGCTGGTTGAAAGTCTCTTCACATCCTGATAGCAATCACTATGTAAAGTGGTCTAAATAAATGTATATATTTTTATATCATCTGTGAAAGGAGCATGATTATAAAATGTTCGCCCAATCATTCCATTCGAGCAAACGCAATGATAGGATGTCCTATTTCCCTGTCAAACTGCATTTGCATCACGATCATTTTTAGAAGCAGGTGTGGTTTTGGAGAGCTCTGAAAAGAGGGTGAGATCTTATGCTTTCAAAAGTATTTATACCCCTTGAACTTTTCYACATTTTGTCACATTACAACCACAAACTTAAATGTTTTTTATTGAGATTTTATGTAATAGACCAACACAAAGTAGCACATAATTGTGAAGTGGAACGGAAATGATACATGGTTTTTCAAAATTTTAAGCAAATAAAAATCT
>JAZGTI010015029.1:0-13697 GCA_036877585.1 Botia kubotai
TTGTTAATACCAGTAATAGTAAAACTTCAGCGTTGACTTTGAAATGCTTTCATTAAACGCTGTTATACACGTAATGTGATGGAAAGGCTCTCTGGAAAACAGACTAAAGCTGTAAGACCGCACAAGTCTGGCAAAAGCAGCTCTGTTTCGATGATTATACCGTGATGTTTTGAAAAAGAGATTGTGAGATCCGCCGGGTTATCGGAGAGGGTGGAAACTCAATCGCAAGAGGTGGCAGTGGTTCCTTTGTCTGTTTGTTTTGGTTTGATTTTTGGAGAGGTATTGAAGTGAAGATAAGGAGCCCTGGTCATTTCTAAACTGTGTTAGTGTGTAGAGACATAAAAAGGATACGATGAAAGGTTAAGAACAACATCTTGTTTTGATTTGATTTCTCAGTCATAAATCTTAAGTGTAGCTCAATAATAATGCCTTTTGTAAGCTTTAAAAGAGAAGAATCGTGTCAAGCACTTTTGAGCCATGGCCCGGCTGTTCACATATACATACGGACACATTGAGCCCTCCCAACTAACAGGAAACGTTCTCAGAACGTCAGCTAATGCTCTCTTAAAGTTCTCTCAAAGTTACCAGAAAGGTTTTTGCAGTAACATTAATTTTTTTATTAATGTTATTAATGTCAAAAATTTTATTTCTAAGTTGTTAGTGGAACGTTTTAGAAACCAGTACATAAAAGCTGGATGTTTTAAACATACCTAGAATTTTGAATTTTGTTACTAATGGCAACATTAGGGAAATGTTCTCACAACCTAAAAGTGTTAGCTGGGATGGTGCTCATGTGGGTTGTGTAGGTTTGAATCAGTTTTATGATATTTGTCGATACAATACCCTTTTCTGTTTCATGGTGCCTATAAATATAAACAAAGTTAAAAAATACAAAATAGAAATTTTGTGGGACTGAACAGTTTTGATGTCAGCTCAAAGTAAAACACACAGACTGACTGAGAAGCATTTACTGGTATTACTGGTGGTTTCTGCCTTCCTGTTTTTAATGCTTCACTTGTGACTGTTTGCTAATGCAGATGAAGGTGATAAATCTGTCGTGGGGGTTCAGTGTATTCACACAGGTTTATTGATAACAGTTTTACTGTTTGCAATGATTGTGCCACATAAACTGTCAATGTAGTTGTATTGAGCTTTATATGACGAATATAAAAGATAGTGTTATTTTATAAGGACACATTAGGAGGCTGTCACACAGTGGCATCTCATCACATCTACTCAGCTCTGAGTTTAAACGCTAGGCTGTGAGATTGTTGTGTAAACTAATGTAGTCAGGTGAGTTCATTCCTAATAAATACAGTTATTTTTGTTTTATAGGCAAACGCCAAAACTACAGTGAAAACTAAAACTTAAGTAAAACGAACGATCTTAAAAGCAAAGTGAACAACATATTCAATATTTTGTGCAATATCTTGCATGCGTTGTTTTAATTGTAGTTAATTTTATTCAGTTGATTGGCATTAAGTCCAGTTAGTTTAGTTTAATAGGCAGCCTTTAAAAAACGACAGTAAAAAAAGTAAAACAAACAGATTTAGAAGCAAAATGAACAACATATTGTATATGTTAATAATGTTTATTATTATAATAATATTTATTATTTATTTTGTGCAGCATCTTGCACAGGTTGTTTTTATTATGTTTAAGAGAAAACCATAATGTGCTCATGCAAAATCATATTTTAAAAAGTTTATTGACATATGGATCGATGTTGTATTAGCATAATGCAGTTTTGCTAATCTTTTGACCCATTTTGAGTTTGATCTTCTGACACACAGATCAGTGGATTGGTATTGCTCAGTTTCCTCTTGTGTTAGATGGCTGTGAAGCTTCTTCAGTATTTGACCCCTGTGAGACTGCATTATTCAGGTAAAAACGAGATGGAAGAACTGATAGTCAGACCGGCTCTAGCTGGTTTTTAACCCTGCTTGGTCTTTGTGCAGTTAGTATCAGCAGGAAGTCGCAATACGGATGTGTCTGCATTCATTCAAATGTGTGTGTAAACTCACTCTGTGGCCTCCATCCTACTCATCCCCGCCTCTTTCTCTCGTTTCCGAACGACGCTGTTAGGTGGAGGAGTTTGTCTTTTGTCTTCTCTCCACCACTGTAATTTCCGGTTTAATTTCAAGTTTATTTTTATAGAGATTTTCATAATGTTGCGAAGCATCTTTACAGGGACGAGTTTTAGAACAGCTGGCTGATACATGAAAGAAGTACAAAAATAAGGAGCAAAACAGGAAAAATCTAAAATACATAATGTAATGACACTATACAGACAGATGCTAACAGTTACAAGGTATTATGCAAGATGGGTACCGCTCAAATTACGCTAACAAAACCAGGAGGAACAAAACGAGGGCATCTACGCAGTCTGTCACGAATCACGATGACGGAGCAGGTAATAGGACATTTTATCCAGCTGTACAACCCCAACAGCAAGTTAGCGGTGTCAGCTTTGCCTTGAACGAATTCTCGGCTTTCAGTTCAGAGATTTTCTGTCTCTGCTCAGGGCGGTGGAGACTCGCATTGCTGGCTGCACGCAGAAATGCGTTAGCCGTTTAACGCAACCCACTCTCGCATCGAGAGACTTTGGCGCGGTTCTTCTGTTGTCACTACAATAGGAGATATTAATAGCTTCTCATTTGCTTACAATGGTAATTTGTCACCTGTTCGGCTTAGTCTGGAATTCCCACAAGTCAGATGCTTGTTTAGGAATTCGTCTCATATAGAGACCCCGAGCCACTTCCACCTGCGTGCTGCGTCGAGAACAGGAGAACCGTGGGATCCCAAACTGCTACGAGAGACAAACAATAACATGAGAAAGTTACATGGAAACCGGGATGGAAAAATGAAGAGGGAATTGAGGGGGTGGGCTGAGGGGTTCTCAGACTCCGACATAAAACGTGCGCGGTTGTTCCTACAGGAAAAGTGCGAGTAACACAAGCGTTTCTGCGCTTTCAGGCGCCGCCGCCGAATTCAGAATTAAATTGCCTCTAACGTAACCGCTGACAGTAGAATACTGAGCTGTGGTGTATTTTCATCCCATTGTGTGAATCTGACAGACAGTTGAAGAGGGATCTCATCCAGGCAATAAAAGAAGCGAGCTTCATCCGACGGCCCCCTCATTGTGTTGCGCACAAAACCCGCAGCGATGCACCTGTTAGCAGCGCCTTTCCCGTTTGATATCCGACGAGATTCGAAAAGGTGGTTTCGTGTGTCACACACCTATAATTCCAGAACTGAATCCTCAGACATAGATTGGGACTCACGAAGGCTGACGCTTTCTGCATAAATTTGCGCTCGTCTGGGGCATCTTTGTCGTGCGTAATTTACCTCGATGGGCATTTCAGCGGAAAACACACAGCGCCCTCATGAGGCGTGAAAAGGAACTGCGGTGTATTTTCGCTCTTGATTCTCTTAACGTGCACCTGTTCTGCACAAGGCTGCACACCAGAAGAAGTGAAGCAGACGTGTTTGTCATGCTCCCTAGTGAAATGGCACCAGCCCCTGCTTGAATAAAGGCTTGGAAGGAAAGGAGGCTCGGGCACTAGACGGGGCCGGTGTGTTATCATTTTATTTTGGTTGTGGAGCGTATTCTGGGAGAGCAGATGGGACTTGAGGCGCTTAGCAGAAATCAGACAATGACACATGGTGGAGCTCAGAGACCGTTCGTGGGATATTCACCTCTCTGTCCACTTTCAAATATTCCCCTGTAAGCTGTCCACCGTCTGTCATGAAACTCAGAGCTGTTGAACTTCTGCTTGACCTTCAGTGACACCAGGGTCGAGCGCCATTACAAACTGAATTAAAAAGTTTAATTCCTGAGTACTGAGGTAGCAAAAGACAGACGCGGAATCCAATACAATCCAAATTTAAGTGAAAGAAGTCAAATTAAAATTCATAAATAGTCTAGTGTGATTTATTTAAGAATACGTTTCAATTTTAATTACCCACAAACCACGTTACCCATAAATGCATGTGTATAAGGTACTTACGTAAAGCTGATACAAAATATTAATAATGATAATTAATTAAAATCATTCATTTATTTTATCATAAAACTGCCCTCAGTAGTAAATTTCTCTTGCCGTCCAATTTAACACAATGTGGCCAAAATCAAGTTCTAGTTCAAAAATTGAAAAGGGAAGCGGTTCTTAAATTCTGAAAACTATTTTATAATAAAGCACACAGAATCTTTTTATCCTCATTAAATGTTTATTGAGTGACTGTTTTTGCCACAATGCAGCAGTTGTTGGACCCTGTGGGTAAACCGAATGGTACATTCTGACACTTTGCAATATGTCCTCATCATTACATTATTTTTCCAGAACCAACGATCATTACAACCACCCCCTCAACTCTGGATGTGACTGTCGGTGAGAGCATTATTTTACCCTGTCAGGTCTCGTACGACCCCTCACTGGAGCTCAAGTTTACCTGGTTCTTCAATGAGCAGCTCATCCACTTTGGCAGCCACGGAGGATACTTCGAAAAAGTCGGAGGAGTAAGAACTAAACAATTATGAAATATTTATTTAATGATGTGCTGAGTAATTTTTGTTTATAGTTTGCTGGCCAACTCCACAGTGGTCATCACACTGACACCTATCAATTTTAGGTTGTTAGAATGTTTCTCTAACATAATGTATAACTTAAGTATGTTCTACTAAGGTTACTGCAAGAATTTTTTGATAACGCTGAGAGAACGTTAGCCAATAGTCTAAGAACATTCCCTGTTAGCTGAGTACTGAGAGAAAGTGACAGTCGACTGGTCATGCGATCTCAATATGGCAGCCACCATGAGCCGCCTAAAATAAGTTAGTAAGGTAAGCTTTTACTAAAATAAGTAAAGCCTTTATTTCATGTGAGTACAGGATTTTAAATAAGTACAAATGATTTCTTTAGCTGTACGACTTGTTTAACTTAGTGCACCTTTAAATGAACTTACTGGTAACAGTGGGGAGGGTTAAGTGAGGCTGGAATGGAGTATAATAATACCCATGACTTGTCCGCTCAGATTCGTTTATGTTCTTACACATTTTCCTAACAGAAAACAGTCTCACAGAGCAACATTATGAAGCTGTACACCATCACAGCGAATATAACAACTGTAGTCGCAGCTGAACACATGATGTACGTTTGAGAAAATCAGGATGTTTCATGTAAATGCCAGAGTGCCCTTTAAGAAACACGACCTTGTATATACAGATGTCACAAAAATCACAATATTAATATCGCTTTTGCCTACATAACACAGATATTGGCTTGGTCCCAAAATCTAGGGAGTCGCCTTGAAGCAACCTTCTTAAGTCAGGAGTGCGTCTCGTGCGTGATGGTGAAATGCTGTCTATGTAGGCAGCTCGCTGGTTTTGGAACGCAGCCATGGCGCCTAACACTGGGTCATGCTGAAGTCTGATTCAATCAGTCGTGTACTGTACACGAAAAATAGTGCCAGTATCTGCAACTACATGCACACTGTAATCTTTAACACATTATACTGAAGGTGTTCATACCAGAACTGGATTTTTTAAAACGTTAATCACACTAATCCCTTCGTAAAAATCCACAGTTTTGAGTTTCCGAACTTGTGATAAGAGACGTGCACCGACAACCTGTTCTGTATTAATCTCAAGCGTAATTACGTTTCGTACTCGCTGATATGAATTACAGCACTTACACAGTTATGTGCGTTTCGTCTCTTTTTATTAAAAAGTAATACTTTTTTGTGTTTTGTTGGGGGGCAACTGCTTTTCGTCTTTATGTCATCGTGTTATTCGTAGGCGCCCCCATCACCAAAGAAACGAGCGCTAAAGAACTTTCTAAATGGAGGAGCTGTGGATAGAGTAAAAAACACTAGCTTGTACACGATTACTGTAATTCAGCTTGAGTGATGTGGATTAATTGCTGCACTTGAAGCTTGTCTTTGGAGTGAAGTCGTGGGAAAAGTTATTGAGTCCATTTACCAGACTTTGTTTAAGTCACTTAAAGTTTTTTAATTGACTTAAACACTGATACCACAGACTGGTACCAAAAATAGCCCCACCTCTATTTAGCAGAAATAAACATAGCTACATGTGATACATAAAATATTTCAAGGGGTACAGTGGGGTCTTAAAATCTGAGGCGGCAATAAAAATTTGTGATCCAAAATTCTTATTTATCTCATTTAAACAGTGGGGTCAGACCCCAGAAAACTGTGATTAATCATCTTTTGTTTCTCCCAAGTCTATACACAGCTAACAATTTAAGGTTGTAAGAATGTTTCCCTAACATTTCCAATAAGTAGCAAACCTTAAAATGTTGATGTGAAAGTTCTAGAAATGTTCCAAATGTCCAGTTTTTTTAGACGTTGTATTAACATTATTGCTTAGTTATAAGAGCGTTATTCAAACATTTTTATTTCTGAAATGTTTATAAAACATTCCAATAACAACTTAAGAATAAAGTTTTTGATATATATAAAATGTAACGATAAAATATTAAGCATTACGTTACTGTTTAAAACACTGTTGAATGTCTTTTGACAGCTTCGAGAGAATTTTAAGAGAACTCTGAGAAACCTTTAAGAGCACATTGGCCAACGTTCTGAGAACGTTCCTTGTTAACTGGGTAACCACTAACCACGTCTTTGATTTTTTTCTCTATTAGCAGCACTCGGCGGGTGACATCATGATTCGCAACATTCAGCTGAGGCATGCTGGGAAATACACGTGCGCTGTGCAGACCAAGGTGGACAGCAGCTCTATAGCAACAGACCTGATAGTCAGAGGTAACAAAAGCTACGAAATATCTTCACATGGTGTGCATCATGTCACACTTCACAGAGGAAACTTCATCATTCACTGGTTCTGCACACCGTGGCTACCAAACATTAAATATACATCATGAAAACAGTGTCAGACCCTGTAAAACAAGCCCTGACAGTAGCATTATAAATATTTAGTAAACAGAGAAAAGATGCATGCTGGTTTTGCTGCTAAAATAAAAATCAAGCCATTAAAAAGAGCGTAATCAAATTAGAGCTTTTAACTCATAAAACTCGGAGCACACAGTCAAACAGATGCACTGATGGGCTTCAGGCAGCAGTTTTTATATGTTGTGTATATAAAAAAGTGTGACAACATGCCCGAGTGTGTGTGTGCTCCTGGTTTTCACAATGTTATGGGGATCAAATGTAAATAAAAACAGCAGAATGTTTTCTGTGTTGGTTAGGGGTAAGGTTAGTGTAGGTGATATAATATATAGTTTGTACAGTATAAAAAACATTGTCTATGAAATGTCCCCATAAAACATTCAAACCCAGCATGTGTGTGTGTGTGTGTGTGTGCATGCTTGTGTGTTCCTGGTGTGTGTGTGCGCATGGTTTGCATGGTGGTTCTGTTGCAGGTCCCCCCGGCCCCCCAACCAGCATTCATGTGGAAGAAATCACAGACACTACTGCTACTCTCTCCTGGAGGCCTGGTCCTGACAATCACAGCCCAATTACTGCCTACACCATCCAGGCTAGAACCCCTTTCTCTCTGGGCTGGCAAGCTGTTAGCACAGGTGGGGCCTGTACTGATCAAAACATTTGCTCTGTTGTTTTTTCTCGCCTCTCCGCCTTTATTCTCTCCTGTTATCTACTGAGATTTTCTGTCTGTAATTTTGTGTTTTTGCGTTTTGTTTATTTACACCTTGTGAAATGACGGTTTCGATGGTTTCGTGTGTGTCTCTGCATCATTTGTTTTTGTCGTTTCAATGTGACCGATTGTTGCGTAGAACGATGTAATATCTCTGAACTGCAGCACGATGACCGTTACATAAATAATGTTAACAAAACATTACATAAATACAGTTTTTGTTCTACAGTTATTTAGTACAAATGTAAGGAATTTCCCTTGAATTATGAACAAAAACAAAAACAATATATAAATACCATAAAATGCATAGACAAAATAAAATAATTCGTATACCTGACGTAATGCATTTTAATATAATTCTGTATGTTAAACTATACTATATCATTACAATTTGAACATCAGAAATGAATGGTTTGTATTATTATAGTGTAATATTATTTTAAATGATAATATTTTGTTGTTGTATAGGTTAACTAATTACATTTTATTTAAATTTGATAATTATATTCATGAGTAATGAGTTTATGAGTAACGAGCCATAACATATGTTAGATTTTTGCAATTTACTAAACTTATATTCACTTTACGGCAATATATATATATATACAATATATAAACATGTATTCTTAATCTCTTGTTTGTGTTTGTCAGTAATTGTTGGTAATTAGCACTGAGCTCTTTACTGTTGATTGATTGTTCTGTATAATGTTTGTCATCGCGTGTGTATTTTTATCTCCCCTTTCAAAGCCGCTATTGACAGGCAGGGTTCTGTTCCTTACCTACGGCGCTTATTATCTCACCGGCGCCTGCTCCGCGTGTTTCCTGTTTGTGTGAGTGTGTGGGGGGCCTGTGCAGGCACACGAGGGGGCCCGTCTCTCAGTAAAGTGTGTGTGTTTTTGGTTTGTTTTGTTGCAGTGCCAGAGGTAGTGGGGGGCTCACATCTGACGGCTACAGTCATCGAGCTGAACCCCTGGGTGGAGTACGAGTTCAGAGCGCTGGCAAGCAATGCGGTGGGCACAGGAGAGCCCAGCAAACCCTCGAAGAAAGCAAGGACGAAGGAAACGCGTGAGTGCTTCAGATACGACGGTCACGGCGCGTGCATGCAGTTTATGGCTCCGTAATGTTATTGAGAGACTGTATGGAATTTTTGTGCTTAAAAGTTCTACAGAAAATTAATTTCTATATTCTATATCTGTATATAAAGGATAACACCATCCCATAATGCAATGCAGGAAGTAAAAGAACATGGATTCCAAATATTGTATTTGTATTCTGAATTTTTTAAATCCTGTATAATTATAGAGCAAGTCTTATATGTTAATTGAGAAATCAGACGTTCCTATTAAAACAAAACCACAGGGCATGTTACATGAACTGTAAAAGGCAAAAATGTGATCAATTACATACATTTAGAAATACTTAAATACTTAATTGTTATATAAAACAAGCATTTTTTACGCCTATGTTTTTTCTCACCGTGATGTTTGAAATCCTGCACAGAGGTTTAGGTCTTAAATAGACAGACATGAGCAGGACTGAGTGAATCTTTTCATCCCCGCAGTTCCCAAGACTACTCCAGCCAATGTGAGTGGAGGAGGTGGCAGTCGATCTGAATTAGTCATCACCTGGGAGGTGAGATGGCCGGCGCGTTGCACTCGCCGCTTTGTGTGTGTGTTTTCTCTCTTTTAGTGAGTCCTTTGTATACAGTCTCCTTTTGTAGGCCGGCTAGACACCATTGTTCCCTACATGCGAGGCCTTCATTAATCACAGCCAAGCAGATACACACAACACATGACATTTCATTTTCTCTTAGAGCCGAACGGCAATAACTGCCGCTGTCATGCAGGAGAAGCAGTGAAGAGTTGTGCGGAGATAATTAAATGGAGTTTCCCTCAAATTTGCGTGGAACTTTTCAAAGATTATATTCTCTCTCTGTATCGCTTTTATGAGCCATGTTCTATTGTTCGGGTTCGAGAGTCGTCTGAAATGCCGGTATTATCTATCGTTTGTCAGAGGAAGCTTGAAACTGGAGAGCGCTTCATTGTTGTCTTTGAGATAAAAGGCCGTGCACCTCAAAACATCGTCTTTTGTGCTGCGGTATTGCATGTCTTTTTCACTGCAACAGCACCGCTTGCACGAATGCAGAAAGCATCGGCCTGAGCTTTATGCTGCTTAATTGTGCAGGTTTCCACAGTACCTGCGTTCTAGGTCAGCTTCACGTGTCATTGCTGAGAAGGCAATCCCACAATGCATTGTGGTGAAAAAACATCTGTCGAACATGGCTGACAACGAATTGTCGATTATAAATGTTCACACAATCAAATAAGAAAATCTTTGTGTTGTTCTCGTTAAAACTTGACCATTTTAAAACACATTTATTAAAATCCATTGCGATATGTATCACAAATGACTGCCTGTGCTGTGGAGGGCTGCAAATCAGTCACTTCTTGCCTAGGTTTCCTGCCCATGTAGGGAGCAAGGCAACGCGCTAGATTTTAGAACGCAGCCCATTTGTTTTGGTTTCTCCGTGGCAAATTGTTGTTTTCACAGCAGGCTTTAAAGCGAGTGCTTGATTACAGGTACATTTTCATTTAGTCATTAAGCTCTCCCAACAGATTGCAAAAGCACAAGTGTGCATGCGTGAAAAAATGATCTCTCCCCGTGTTTGAGACACATGCCATGGTTTCAGACTAATGGATGCCATTTTCCGGTGGTCTCACTGTTACCGCACCGCATTACCGCATGGTCAGAGGCAGACGATACTTCAAACAAAACCACCATGATATCATTACCTGGCAAAAACGATTTCCAGGGAGATGGCATCCAGCTCCTGGAAAAGAGCAGGAGGGGTGACACGGCAGAGATTAGCTGGAATGCCTGACAGCTATCAGGAAAAGTCATAAACCTTCTGCGCAGCCAGAACATATAAGGAGTGTTTGTGTGTAAACTCTGGAGTTACGGAAAAAACAAACTCTTACAATAAGTATTACAGCCGATGGAACCATGATACACTAATGGTAACAGATTGTAAGACCAAATCACTTTAATAAATATACCACTGTGCTAAATAATTATCTTTGTTTGCGTGGTACTTCAAGGAACTTTTAAGAATATTATGGTGTTATTATAGTACAATTGTACAGAAACCGTGTGTCAAATGTCAGATTTCCCAGTCTTTATTCAAATCCGCATGAACAGGAAGTTCCAATCAATGTTTTGTGATGTAATTTAGAGTGATACGAAGACATGGGGGGCGTGGCTTGTTTTATTTCAACTGGGAATTTATTAAAGACCTCAGTAAACTGACTGTTAAGGGGTGTGGTTAACGGCTCTGGCCCCGCCCAAGCTGTCGGACTGATGTCATCAGAGAAGGTCTGCTGTTCCCGAGGGGGAAGTACATTTTTAGATTTTGAGAAGATTATGAGAACACATGAATTTAAAAAAATAATGATGTGAAAAGAATGATAATCGTTTATAAACAAACCAATATTCCATGAAAAAATATTTTTGATCATTAAAAATATTTTGATTTCATGGTGACTTTAAAGTATACAAAATGGCATTTACCTTTAATCATTGGGCAGACGCTTTACGTTGCATTGTACTTTACATTGCTTCTAAGTATGCGCAATCCCTGGGATCGAACCCATGACCTTGGCGTTGTTAACGCCATGCGCTAACCACTGAGCTACAGGAAAGCCTTTTGGGTTTTGGAACATTCAAGTGTTATGTTAAATAAATGCAAAACAGAAGCATTCTCCGTTGGGAATGTCACTGTATGTGTTTTATTTGTGTGTGGTTGTGTTTACCGCAGCCCGTTCCAGAAGAGCTCCAGAACGGAGGAGGGTTCGGCTACGTCGTCGCTTTCCGGCCCTTTGGCGCCACCGGGTGGATGCAGGCGGCAGTGCCTTCTGCCGAGGCCTCCAAATACGTCTTTAAAAACGAAACCATCTTACCGTTTTCCCCCTTCCAAGTCAAAGTGGGGGTTTACAATAACAAGGGGGAAGGACCTTTCGGACCCGTGGTCACCATTTACTCCGCTGAGGAGGGTCAGTGGCATTCACTGCAGCGTTTTAGAGAAATTAAAGTCAAACGCACCTTTGACATTCTGCTGTGCAACATTTAGCAGCGAGTTAATAGGAGCCAAGTTAACTGAAGTGTGTTGTGCCAGAACCTATTAATCACGGCCGCCCTTGTTTCTCTTTTAAAGATATGGATATTCCAAGACATTTGTTGAATAAAAAGACTGAACTGATTTTTTTCTCACCGAAACGTAGAGCCTGGAAGAGCCCCTACACGCGTGAGAGCCAAAAGTCTTTCTGCGTTTGACGTGGAGGTGTCTTGGAAAGCTCTTCCCTGGAGCACGAGCAAAAAACGTGTTCTTGGTTATGAGGTAAAGTAAACATTTTAAAATGTAAAATAAGATTCAAAATTCAAAGTTTGTTTTCTGGGACAAAAAGGAAAAAAACGCGTTTTGCATTTTTGTTGTAATGAATTGATTTGGGTGTTTGCTAAGATGAGCGTCAGTAAATGTTATTACTAACACATACATAAAATAAGTAAAAACAGGCTATGCGACACAGGCAACGCGCAACAGCTTATTGCTGATTGGCTATCAGAGTGTTATGATGTTGTGGTGATCGGTCATATTTACACAGCCAGGAATACGTACAACAAATATTCGCAAAATTGTTTGTGTGATTGTTGTCGCATTTTCGACATCGTTTCTCAGAAATCGCTCAGAGCACCTTTAAATGACCCTTAACATTCTGGCTAGCCATTAATTTCGGAAGCAATTGAATTTAGTCTGAGGTCTTATTGTTTCAACAGCTTTTAAGAGCCTGTTCTCGGTAACTAAGATCTAGTTAGTGCGGTGTAATGTACTAGTAATGTGTATTAACACCGTGTTGTAAGGCACTTTGGTGAGAAACCATCTGCTGAGATCATAAATATGAAGCACTGAGACCTTTTTTGTCCTTTGCTAACAGTTCTGGAACAAATACAAATTAGGTTTGTGTCGTCATCCATCTCTGACTTTCAGCCGGGACTGGCCAGACGTTAGATGGGAAGAGGGTTTATCAGTCAAACTGACAGTTACGTTATGATTTGCCTGTGACAGGTTCATTTCAATACTGTTGCACTTCAGTAACCAAGTAACCAAACCACAGTAACCCTGCCAAACACACACACACACACACCCCAACACCACCAGCTGTGTTTAAAATTCAGATATGGAACAGTCGGAAAAAGGCTCACACACTCTCAAAGCTGAAACAAAAATACAAAAATGTCTTATTGCAATGTTATATATATATTGTGTGTGTGTTTGTTTGTGTGTGTGTAACAGGACATAACAGGAAGCAAGGAAACATATGTCAGATCTGAAGTGCCAAATCTCCTCGTTATGTGCGAGAAAGAAAATTAAGGACATTATAAATCATTGTTCCATTTATGTCATTTTTAAATCACCCTCATGGAACAAATCTATATAACAGTATAGTAATAATACTGTTACATACACTATATAAATGTAAATCACATTATTTATTCACAAGGGTGACTCTTCATTTACGAGTGAGATATATCTGTCGTGTATAAGAGTGTGTGTGTGTGTGTGTTTGTTTCTCTCTGTGTAGTTGAGATACTGGGAGAAGACTGAGAAAGAAGATACGGCGAGTGTTCTGCGGACGGTGGGAAACCGCACACTGGCCGTTATTCAGGGGCTGAGAGGCAGCAGCACATATTATATAACCATAAGGGCGTATAACACGGCCGGTACAGGACCACCGAGTCCAGCTGTCAATGTTACCACCAAAAAACCCCGTAAGTCCCAGTAAACTTGTTTTCCAGTGAAGAGAATGTTACTGAACGCTGATTGTCTGAGTTTGAGACAACAAACGCATTCTGATAGATTTATTGATCTGAAAGTGAAGATCTTGTGTGTCGTTCCTCTAGCACCCAGCCAACCTCCCTCGAAAGTCATGTGGAACACGTCGAACTCCAAAATCATTCTGAACTGGGAACAGGTGAAACCGCTGGAAAATGAGTCTGAGGTGATGGGTTA
>JAZGTI010015030.1:0-13696 GCA_036877585.1 Botia kubotai
AGCTGGTTTCCGTAAATCAAAAAACCTTTGTGATCATCTTTTTTGCACCAAAACACAAGCAAAGATAAGACAAATGCAAAGAGAGATTACTGCAACTGAAAAGCAGTAGCCTGGCCCACCCCTCCACTGCCAGTCATGCTGAGGTAAAGCCGGGCAAACGCTCAGACAGGCAGCTTGAGTGGAACTAAACCTGCGAGCTTGAGAAACTTCCGTGTAGAACTCCTAATCTCTTCTTCCATTCAGTTTGTTGATAGAACAGAGGGTTTAAAGTTTGGCAGAGTGAAGCACAGTTGTGTGTCTCTGGTTTGTGATAGTGAATGGATTTCATTGGGAACCGCTGAAATGCATCCTGCAACCTTGGGGCTCAAAAGCAGAGCCATCAATATCATAAAAAAAAAGGCAGAGACCAAAACTCTCACATTTCTCCTCTCTCTTTTCCTTTTTTCTTTAACTCAACTTGTTTCCTAAAGGTAGATACAAAAATGTCAACGTTAGTCAAATGTTTGTATGACTGTATGAAGTACTGTTCAAGCCTGGCTTCTGTAATGCTTTAAAATTTCCTCCAGTGATCGATAAAGTGTTATTTAAAAAATACCACACAGCACAGCCCAGCCCAGCACATGAACTGGAATCCACACATAAAAGTAATGGATGGTGTTTGATCCGAAGAGATTAAACTAAACACTTTAAACAAGTATTCCCACTGTGCCCTTGAATTTGCTCCTCGTACGATTTTGGCTGCCTGGCAGTTATATCTCCAGGCTGAAAATGCAAAAGGTTACAGATATGATCCCTGAGAAAACAGCAGACTTCCTCCCTTGAGCAAGACATGCAATTTGTGTGCTGCATAAAAGTGTTCTACTAAATGACAAGTAACAATATAATATGTAGGTCAGGTCAGAGCGTGAGAGCTGTATTTAAAATGCCACACAGATGTTGAAATGCATTGGACACAGGCATCCATACGGGATTACGCCGGATTTTACCAGAGCAGGCTGTGAGCGCAGAGATCACAGCAAACGAACAAACAAAAACTAAAACTGAAAATGACGGGGTATGAGGGGGGAAGCCACAAAAACAGAAAACATTAACGCGATCCATGATTTCCACTGGTGCAAGTAATTGTAAAACCTTCAGCTGACTTTTCGTGCTCTCTCTCTCTCTCTCTCTTTCTAATTTTCCCTCCCCTGTTGCTTTTTCTCTTTTTGCCAGACGATGTTTTGTTCTGCTGCTATGATCCCTTAATGCCACCCAATCGAGCCGAGAATATCTTGAAAGGATTTGGGAAGGCTGATCTGGAGGTTTAAATACTGCCGGATTTGCATCAGATTCTGAGATTTCAGAGTCAAAGCTGATCCGCGTGCTCCGTGTGCCGCCCGGGCTGTCAGCTCAGGACTGTGACCCGACCTCACCCACTTAACAACCTCTTAACCTTGTTGAGGGCCCAGAACAAATAAAATTGCAAATCCCAATACAAGCTGCAATCATATGACCACGTCTTGCCTGAGAGACCATGAACTTTCTATAAAATTCATTTGAAATCACTGCTTCCCCTAACAGAGGTTATGCCGCAGTCAAGGTTAGCAGCTGCAAAGCAAACATGCAAAATGAAGAGCGTTGGCCGGCACAGTCAAGGTCCCTCCACTCATAGTCAAACTGCTCTCCAATATATTAGCAAGCAGAAAACGCAGAGCTCGATTTACCGATGCATGCTGCGTGAAATGTTTTGCTTGACCGAAATTGGAAAACATATTGCATGGGAATGTTACTGCGAGTGCACACACAAGCCAGAACAGTGCTTGTTCAATACTGACTTCGAGAGTTCCAAACATTAAACATTGTGTACTGCCAATGGAAATTACACTTCATTTGTAATTTGAGTCAAACTGCGCCAAATTGCGGCAAAAATTGCCCCTGGAGTACTTGCAAGTGGCAAAATGTAAAAAAGTCAGATCAGGCCACATTTTTTGGCTAACGGAGACCTAAGGTAAGGAAAGAATAAAAGGGGCAAATGAGGCAAACAAAGTTAGGCATCACGTGCATAGTATATAACAGGATAAGATATATATAACTTTGCCATGACCTGTGCTAATGTACACCCTAACACAATCCGGTTTTGCCCTGGAAAACAGTGCTAAGAGATGAAAGGAAACCATTTCCAGCTCTCTCTATATGACTGGTTCAGGAGGATTCTCAAGATGCCAAAATGATCCTTGTGGTCCCCGCCTCGTCAAACTCTGAATGAGTGGATAATTATCCCAGACACCATATAACAGGAGCGGGACCAAGAAATGCCGAACGGGGGTAAAAACATCCCCAGAACCAGGCTACCGCGCAAACACTAGCATTTCAGTCTGCAGCTATTCTCCCCAAGGTAAATAGATTAGTGGCCTGTTCAAAGGGAAATGCAGTTGGACTCTTGTCTGCAGGGCGTCTTTTATGGGAACCAGAGGAGATTACAGCCAACTGTTTTCTGAAGAGTCGTAAGCTGGACTAACCTCTGGAGGTGGGCTGCAAAATAAAAGGTTTATGTTATTTCTCCAGATAGCTTGTTATAGGAAGTAGAGCTTGGGGATGGACTCCCCAACTTTTCAAAGTTGAGAGTTGACATTGTGCCTCCTACCAGAACAAATTATGGGTGTGACCAATGCCTCTTCAGAATCTTTATCCAGGATTGTTTTAAGCAGCTGTCTCAAGTAAGAATCTTAATATTATATATAAAGATACGGGATGTCACACCTACTGACTGTTGTTGTTGAAATCTCTCGGTGCACTTTTGGAGGTCTGTCTCACATAACTGAAATGCCTACATTCATTTTGATTCACCATCACATACTGCAACGACCCATTTTGACATCAAATCAACGCGAAGCTCGGAAAAATAATAAGAGTTCAGTGCAAACAATCACAGTAGACTGAATTAGGATGCTATTCATGAAGTGACTCTGCTTCGGGGCTTGCTGTAAAAAGTACACGTTCAGTGAAAGAAAGATTGACATTTACATAGACTCCTCTGCCTCTGTTTTCTTACTTTATTAGTCACTTAAATTTGTTTGGGTAAAACCCAGAAAAGCACTCAGTTACACAATCTCCATGAATAAAAATCAGTACATACGTGCGTTGCATTTGCAAAGAAAACTTTGAGAGCCAAATAATGGCTTGTTACTTCAGTGTGAGAAGCTCAGTCATTGGTCAGTGATGTAAGTCACCCTACTAACTACCATAATATAAAACGCGTTTAATTATACTGAAGAGTTGGGGTCACCAGATGATCTGGAGTCACCAGCACAAACTTCAATATCTTGTTTCTAATATTCAATATACATAATCATATCAATTTTAATGATAAACAACTGAGATGGCAACATTAGGTTTGCTTATCCCACATTTAACTGCCCTGGTCCCCATTTCATAGACCCATACACCTCTGATCTGACTGCATGGAGTCTTCTCAACATTACAGGAGTCACTCTCTACTGCTCTGTCTCTCTGGCATACAACATTACCAGATTTCCAATAAGGAGTGTAGGAGTGGAAGGGAGTGGAAATTGAAACAGCTTCATCTCCTCCTATGAAGAATCATACTTGATTTCCTGCACACTTGAGTAAATATCATCATTTCTCCAAAAGCGTTTTGTTGCCAGCTACAGTTATAAGGGGAGACTGCTACAGAAAAAATGGCTGCCTCAACATTCACAAAGAGTTGTACACAAAATCCTTTAAATAATCAACTTCAGCATTTCTGCATTCGCCCTGCGTTTATTCTTTTGGGCCAAATGTTTATATATTTTGTGAAGACGAATGTGTAAAATGACCTGCTCGACAAATTTCACGACACCTTCCTGCCCACTCTGAAGGACTAGAATCTGACCACAGAAGTTCTAGAACCATCAGGCTCCGACAGCATGATCTCATCTAACACTTGCAGATTAAACAGAAACCCGCAGAGAAAAGGCTGGTCTAGAGGGAGGTGGCAAGCCTGAACTGAGCCTTACCCAACAGGAGGGCACCTGTCCTGGGTCAAGACCACCTGTTCTACCCCTAGAGTAGTACTGGTACAGTACATCTAATATTGGCTTGCATAAATGAGCTATACTGGGAAAAAAAAGTTTAAAAAAGGGCCCCTTAATGGACATTATGAAGGCTTTGCTTCAGCTTGTTTTCTTCATTGCAAAAAGAATAATCTTTGTATCTTCATACATCTTCATTTACCTCCTAACAAAGTCCTAATTCCTAAATAATGCGATATGCCGCATGCAATACGACAATGCTTTGAATTCATAAAATCAATTTAAATTATAGTAAAACATTTAAAAACTGAAAATTATATAACCAACATGTTTCTTTCTGCCATAAGGAGGCATCATGACAACTTCTAACAGCAGTGTCTATGCTATCTGCATCAACCTAAAACTGACAATAAATAACTTTATGAAACATTCAGTTTTCGCAAACCATACCTTGATATATTATATTATATATGCAGCCCTTCTTGCAACTTCTGTCTGATCTTTGATTGCACAGTTAGCTGAAAACTGGGTGGCACAGAAGAAGCACTTACGAGGGGCACAGCGGGTTCTGAACAGTGGACGATTTAAAACCCAGAGAGAACAAGTTCGAGAAACAGCTTGTTCACTAACTAAGATGAGTGGCATTAAACGGAAACATACAAGAGAGATACCCGTGTTTGTAAATTATGCATCAGTTTCATAAAAAAGACGTTCTAATAGCGTCGTCTAAAAAACAGAGCGGTTAAATAAAACGCTCCCAATAGCATCCGTTTATCATTTCTACTTCAGAAAGGCAATTAACATTAGCAGGAATATTTTTCAACCTTAAAACACATAAGCAGCCAACACAAGGCATCTAAAATAAAAAAAAGATGAGAAATAAGCCTTTTAAAAAGTGAATAAAATATAGTGACAGTCTTATTTCTACAAAACTACAGTCTCGTCTGTAGTGACACCTGTTTTGCCAGGAAAATCATTTTGAAAACCGAAAATTAAATGACAAATCCCACTGCCACAGTGTGAAGTGCTTCATTTCGCACACCGCCGCTTGAATTAGTGCCTTTAAACGGCAGGTGCTCAGGTGAAAACAGGCACACAGAAAATCGCAGTGTATTCTGGGTCTACTGTTTCCATTCTGATCAGCGACTATGAGGAACTGCCAGTCCAGTGGAGCGTTTGAAGATGCTGCCAGTCAATGCCGGATTAGCATACAGACCCCAAGAGAAGCCTTTTCCTGTTGTGGCTCTGGTGGTCGTTAAGCCTGGAGTGCAAACCATGGCTCCAATCAAGAAGACCACAGGAAGGAACACAGCACAGCTGCTTCAGGGAAGAAGATAGAGAGGAGGGCTACACCATGAAGGCCTGACTTTGTCTGGATGCAGCATAAAGGAATAACACTCCCATCTATTGGGCTTTTAGAACTTAAAAAGCACAGCTAAGACTGGCCACTGTATCGTCACTGTCAGATGTCAGAAAATAATAGTATGCCAATGCTTCAAAAACAAAGGCACTATGGGGTGTCCCTACTGGCCAACTAACACATGGTCACCATTTGTGGTTTGCCTTAGATTTAAACCATGAAAGGAGACAATAAAAGGACCCATGGATTGGGCAGGGGCATTTAATTATACAACAGATGTTATAACTAGGTCTTTCCAACTTAGCTGCCCTTTTGTTTGGATATACACAACACACTATGCTTTAAGTTTGTGTACAGTATCACATCCCTTGATCCTTTGTTTTATTTGTACCAACAATGAGAGCTGATGTCTCTATAGCTAGCTATAAGCCACCTCACTGAGTCAGCGCATGGGGCTTGTTGGATGTTCTCATTGCCCATGATCCTTCACTCTAGGCCCTGCAGCTGGGGCTTGAGCCTGATTGGGTGCGACAGATGCGCCGAAAACAGGGACACAAGAGCACTCTCAGAAGGGTTGCACTGACCCGCAGGGCAACCTGCACGCATTTCAGGAGGCTGTCGTTACACGCATTTCAGGAGGCTGTGGTTGCCATCACAGCGATGATGTCTTCCTGTCTTTTGTCGCAAAGATCTCGGCCTATGAAACTCAACAGTTACAATAAAGCCAAGTCAATAATGCAAGCAGCTGTACAATGAAATTGAGTGCTCTATAAAGCACTACAAAAACAACCTAACTTTTACTAAACCTAACCTAACTAAACGACTGTTAAATGAGTTTGCATTCTCGCGTACAAAAGCAGAAACAAGTAGCAGCCAGATGGAATTGTGCTCTACTTTGTTGCATGGGTTTAATAGGAGGTGAGTGTGATTATGCGTGTGCAAGAAAAGGTGTTTATTGATCACGATAAGCCGGCCACCCAGAACAGCTTTGTTCAGGCAGCGCTCCACAAGACACGAGGCCCAAGAGCTGACAGCAAAAATTTGGCTGACGAGGACGCTACGCCCCGCACCCCACGACGCCTGTCTTACATTACACATCATCTGTACTCTCTCGCAGACTCTCTCTTTCTCTCCCTCATGAGGCCAACAGTGAGTGAGAGGTCTATAACCAGGTGTACAGTGTGAAATTAACTGTGTTTCTGAATTGGGAAAACGTTACAAATGCAAAGTATCTATGACAACTCGCAGAGGCTTGAAAGCGCTCCAGATCAGGGACTCAATGCGCAGAGCCGAGCCACTGAGTGTGATGGTTATTGGAGTACACTGGATAAAAGACATGCCAAAGGAGGGAGAGAGTGGGAGTGTGCATGAGAGAGAAAGAAATGGCCGAGAAGGGAACAGGGCTCCAGGCTACAGTGCAAACACTGCTAACCCAGTCACTTTGTTGCAGGCAAGGACGAGCCCATTCATGGAGATGCTGCGAGCGTTGTGTGAACACAGCTTCCCATTTCTCTTCTCTTTCACCTCCCCTCCCCACCTCCTTTGTGGCCTTTTAAGATATTGGAAGCACAATGGAGGGCATGGGGGGCAGCTAGTTGGTTCTCTAGTCGATTTCTGCCCACGAGCGCTAGCAGAGTTAAAACAAAATGTTATTGGGAAGGAAGATGGTTCTAAAAAAAGAATGAACAAAGAGATGGGCCAGACGGTTGGGCTCCAACTACTACACGCCCACGTAAAGCTCCAAAAGCACCAAACTCTGGAGGCAAAACTGTTACTACAGATACACCACGATTTAGGAAATGCCTTTGACAATAACAGAGCGCAAACAAAACCTCAAAATACAATGTGTTCTCCATAGCCAGGAGCATCCACAAATGAATCTACTAGTGGTACCATACTGAATTTAAATCAGGGATTCGAAAGGAGGTCTTTGTCCACTGTTGTAATTTAAAACCTTTGCTCACTCCTGTCAACGGCCGCCCCAGTGCACTGACATTAAAATAACCCAGAAAAATATTTTGACACGCCGTTTTAATTAGCCAAGGTAAAGGGAATGGACACATAGCGGCCTAGATTCTTAATGAGGTGTCATAGGTGTGAGGTTCTATTTCCCATCATTCCCTAGTGCACCGATACCAACTGGGAACAGATATTCTCAAGTACGATTTCATGGAAATAGCTCACCATTCACAACCAGTGCTGATCAGAGGGAGTATTCAGGGTGAATATGCTGGGCTAACATTTTCCCAGAAGGCTTTGCAGTGGGCCTCCGACAATGTAAGGACAGGCTTAACATTGACCTCACATATACCGACGCAGCTATTGTCAATCATTAGTCACGACTTTGCCACTGTCTGAAAGACGGATTCTATCCCTCTCATATAGCACCCCATATTTAGCACCCCTAACAAGAAAACCAATTTGTCAGGTTTTTAACACATTTGAGAGGCTAATTACATCATTGGAAGAAAATCGCACCGCTTAGTCTTATCACAGAAAGAGCGAGTGTATAAAGCAGTAAATTGAATTAACAGGCATCTGATATGTCTCTCTGGACTACAGACTGTCACTATTTGCAGGCATCTGAGCTTGTCAACAAATCTGTTGGAGATTAGAGGCTCCATGTTCATGCAGTTGCTATAATCTGAGACAAAGTACTGAATTTTGCCATAGCCTTCTCAATCCTGGAAAACCGGCCTGCATCTTGAGAAATTCACCTACATCCCAAAAAAATTTAAGGCAAAGGACTCTTGTTGGATACAGGTGCATAAAACAGGCATTTTGTCTGGATTTAGTCAAACAACCAGGACATATTAAAATGAAAATATGCAAATTCAATTATAGACCAAAGATTGGTTTTTAAATCAATGCTGTGTTCAATCACTGGTGGATTTAGCAAAAAGTAGTAGATGTGTATTCCACCAGTAAAGAAACAATTATTTGTAGCACATTATAACGCATACAATGGCCTCAAAAAGTGTTTTTACACTTATGCCTCACTGGAAAATGTCCTTGCATTGAATAACAAATCAAATTAAGTGGAATTTGAAGATGGCACAAGCACACTTTACTAGCAACAGAAACTTAAAAAGAAAGCTTATTAGCTTTAAAAAACATCCACGGCTAATATGACAAGCTGCGACTGCGGATACTGTGTTAGGGCCTTTGTGTGAACCCAAGCATAACTGACTGTATACAGCCACTAAAACTGACCATGGCACCAATAGATATGCAATGCAATGAAAAGAATAAAGTTTTAAAATGTTAGATTTAGGGGTCTCCATCATATATGTTACAAAACACAGACCTTGAGAACAATCCAGCACAAATTGCCACATTCATTAAAAGTAGAGGAAGCAATTCATTTTCTATCCCCAGCAAACACAATATGTCTTTACTGCAAGATTCATCAGGCCTCATATGTCTCCTGCTTGCACTAAGTGAACTGCTTGATCCTGTTAATGATCATTTTTACAGCTTCAGTAAAATAGGGGGTCATGGTGTGATGCTCCGAATCAGAAATTTTTGCCTGTTCGGATTTGTAAATGTATTGCCCTCTGATTCTTCTCCCTATTCTAATACCATGCATTGTGTTGTATATATTTATTTACTCTCGTGCGTTTTCTTCTATATATGTAAAGCTGCTTTGAAGCACAACACAACATTGTAAAAAAGCACTGTAAATATAAATTTGAATTTGTACGTTTGTAAATCTGAAAATTTGTAAATCTGAAATGTGTATGTGTGGATCTATAAATCACAAATACATCATGATATTACAGTATATATAGAGTAGATATAAGATAGTGCTTTTAGGTCTGGAAATGGACATTTTTCCTCTCTGAAAGGTTTCAAACTGTGGACATTGCATTGTCATTACATCATTTTTATGGCTCCAGGGTGATTAGCTTTCTCCAGGTACCACAGACCCCCTGCTGGTCTACCTTGCTGCTTAATCCTTTCCCTGTTTCCACTCACTACTACCTTCATTACTAGCCCACCTTCAACTCAGACCTCTCTTAGCGTCTCTCCCTTCCTATATCTCCCACAGGGAGTTGAAAAGTTCACAGGGCCTTGGAGCCGAATCTCTCAATCACTCCCTTCTAACCCCAGCCCCTGAGACTGGGTGTGCACGTGGGCCCCGTTCATGCACTCTCGCCGACTCTTATGATCATTCAAATGCTGTGTGTAGAACTGATTCCTTGAGCAAGGTTGAAAATTTCAATTTGGTCTCTGCGAGCAGGAACCATTCGGCTGTGGCAACTCTTCAGGGCCCGCGTCAGGATTACAGATCCGTGCTGTAATGTGCTAGCTGCCTCTCAAGGTAGACAAAAATCAATATCACAGATGTTTATAAAGCTCTCGCACAGAGCTCTTCAAAGCTTCTGCCCCCCTTCTCTGTTCGCTAACCAATCAAATCCTTTTTCATGATGACAAAATGAAGAGAGGCCGTGGGGGAACAGACCGTGACCCCGTCTGTTTTATGATGTGGACAATTTCATGCCTCTAAATGAGCTGAAGATATCCTTCATTAAGACTGCACGGGTTGAGAGATGGACGGTTTGTCGTTTAATCCAGTTTAGCTTGGCTTGATAAAGGGCATTAGAGTCAATCTCCCCCCCACAGAAGCGGCAGGAAAATTACATGTTTAAGTAAAGTGTTACGTAAAGTGTAAAATCTGTATGACAAAATTTGCATTACACACTCAAGCCATTTCAGCCAATCAAAAGGATGTGATTCAAATGTACGGTAAGTTACCACTGTGCTATACACACGCTTTTCTCAAAAAGCTTTTAGTTTTATATTACAAAAAACAGTGTTGTGTAACACTGAATGAAATAAATGAGTACAGCAAATACATGCCCCCCGAGATCCTGAGAAAGGCATTTGTGTGTGTGTGTGTGTGTGTGTGTGTGTGTGTGTGTGTGTGTGAGGGATATACACTATGAGGGCGACTTTGATCTCAGGGGTACATAAGGTCGAAGCGAGAATTTGGAGAGAGCATGTAGCCTCTTCCACCCACATACACACAGTACAGAATGACTCACACACACACTCGTGTTTGTTTTCTTTCTGACTAGTGTTTGTGTACGCATGAGGACAGCATCTAAGGTTTAAGGCCTCCCTGCTTAAACTGAACAAAAGAGACACAAGCATAAAAAGAACTAATCCCCAAACCACAGACAAACTGTGGGGTTTACTGCACCATTCTAGCCTAAAGAGAGAAACAGAGACAAGAAAAAACAAACAAAGAAACAAACAGGGAGAAAGCAGAGCCTGAGAGCAGTCAAAAAACCCAAGGACTTTATGTTCCGACGAAATGAAGCGAGAGGCACATGGCTGGGCGGAGCAGCTGGCTCTGGCCAGGATTCAGCAGGTCGAAGCCTCTCCACCATGCTGCCTGATAGGGAACAGGCACTTGCAGCTGTCCGCCCATTCTGTTCACTGCAGGCAGACGGCCTGCAGCCAGAGACCCTGACTTCACTGCCCCGACCCGCTACAGCAACCGACGGAGAGCAGAGGGAAGAATAGCAAGGAGGAATGGGACGGAAATATGTCGGAAGCAGGTTGTGGAGCGCCATTTGTTCTCTGCTGGAAGCTTGGGATAAAAATATCAAATCCAACAGTAGACTACTACTAGACACTAGGGGTCGGGGATGGGATTAAAACTCAGCCCATATGCACAGATACCCTTCCGCGACACACCCAGAACAGGAAGCAAGAGTCGCCAGATTTTACACGCTATCAACTGCTGCCTTAAAACCAAAAGTTCACGACTCGTGGATCTGTGAAAGAGGTTCTTCAAGGTTAAAACATTCATAGCATACGGTTCTACGCTAATCACAAGCATGTTTGGGAATAAACGATGGGATAAATGAGTGGTTGTAACTTACTGCAGGCACCAGTAGCTTCTTGACCTCTTCCACGGCTCTTCTCATCTTGATCTCAGCCCTTGTCTGAGTGTCCTCCACCGTAATCAGCACATGCAGGTCTTCATTTAGATGCTCCCAGTTCGGTTTCCCTCTGTTCTGCTCTTCCTGAGAAAGCAGGACAAGCAGAGATGTCAGTAGTTGTGACAGGATATCAAACTTTGAGTCGGTGTGAGAAAGAGAGTGACACATTTTCTTGCCATAGATGACAGTCAGCATTTCAGTGTGGACTCAGAAATTCAAAGGTGCCTGTTCTTTAAACAGCAGCTATTACACTAGGACACAATGACATGCTGGAAATCAAAGCAGAATATTTACAAATAGTCTGTTAGCTGCTGCATGTAATTTCACTAGTATAAAATCCTGGTAATTAAATCCTACACTGTTATACACATGGTCAGTTGGACAGCATTTACAATTTTTTTTATGAATTGGATTCTTAGAATAGAAACTTAAAGATCAATAAAAAGACAAGAGTCATGCATTTTCACTAACAATAAATTAATTGTAAATCAATTATAAATTACATAAACAAAAGCATCAAAATACAAAATATGATTGTAACCAAAAAGGACTTATTTTATAGCAAATGATGATTTTCATGACAAATAGCCCAGTTAGGATGTACAATATTCTAATTGTAAGGGCTAGAATTTATTTTCTTCACAAAGTTCAATGCACTCATAACACACAGATGCCTGTGAAGTCCAAAGATATTTAAATTTTAAGCAGAACA
This sequence comes from Botia kubotai, assembly GCA_036877585.1. Lineage (NCBI taxonomy): Eukaryota > Metazoa > Chordata > Actinopteri > Cypriniformes > Botiidae > Botia > Botia kubotai. The sequence goes on from JAZGTI010015030.1 coordinate 12,037, forward strand.
GCGAGACAATGAGGCTCTTTGAGCACAATCCACACGGTGGTCATTTAAAATGGCCTTCAGTTGCTGTGCATGACCATTTGATTGGCCTGGGTTAACAGCAGCCACTGAAGAAAGCTATTATGCTAGAGTCGAGCCGTCTGAACAGTTGGAGGTGCTAAACTGAACAAAAAAAGCACTGCGCTCTTGAGGGTGGGCCGTTTTCAAAGCCAACAATTACCCACAACCCAAGCTTTCAACACCTCTCAGTAGAATGACAGTTCATCCCGCTCTGCATTGATGAAGCACTTTAAACCAGCTGGATGAAAGGCAAAAAAAAAATATTTAACACCCCCCATTGTGCAAAAAAATTTAATATCCAACGATTGAAGAGGTGAGAAAAATCAAATAGCCTGCATTGAAGAAACACTTACTTGTACCATTTTGAACCTGCTCGCAAGAATGAATCATCTTTTGAGGAAAAAATGAAAGTGCAGAACAAAGTGAAAGCGACATTTTTGTCAGGTATAGTAACCCATACCGGAAATGTGCCCTCTGCATTTAACCCATGACCAGCGAGGAGTGAACCTGGAGCAGTGGACAGCAGTGTTGTGCAAAGGGAGGTAAGGTGCCTTGCTCAAGAGCACCTCGATTGTTACCTACCTGTAACCACAACTGTAACCACAACTGCCATCCTGCCTCTAACATTTCTAATGAAACGTCTTTGATTAAAGCAACTATCAACATATTACAGCAACATTCAACATATTAAAGCAACATTGATAATAAAGGTTTAAGAAAACAATCATCATAATGGTATAAATTTCAATCTTTGTTTCAACTAACAGATGCTTGTCAGGAATAGTGGAGGATTATTTCAATTTTGTCAAATTATTTTCAAATGTGTTGGTCTGAACTACTGGGGTGAAAATGACAGTGTAGGAGAATGCACTAATGCACCTAATATGTATGTTATGCATACGTTATAACATATGTTACATATGTTATATGTTGATGCATGTTAGGTTTTGGATGTAGGCATTAATGCTAAACATTTAAGCAGCGAACTGAATGGGTCTCCAAATACCTTCTGCCGAAAAACAATACAAGAAGAAAAACCTCTTCCTATTCCACAGCCCTGATGCCTGAAGCGTCAGTAATACAGAAAGGCAGGATTTTAAGGTAAGCAGTACAAGACCACTTTACCAAGCAACAAAAGCCTCTTGTTCACAATGATTAACAGTACAATGTCACCCCCCAAGTTTCCCATGATGCTTCCAGATTATTGCTCTGTTTGAAACCTTAATTAACATGCCTGCTTCACAAACGAGCAAAGCATGGTGAATCTCGGCAGAGAGCCTCCACATGACACGCCTACTAATACACAGACCGAGACCCAGTCGAGAGTCTGTGATATACCATCCCACAGCACTGCCATGGATACTGTTGCCATGGCAATGATCACACATACACAAGGGTTTCCAGGTCACTCTGCAAGGTTCCAATTCGAAACGGCCGCTTCCTGTCCAATAGCCAATCAGAAACTCTGTGTACACGATCATTTAAATTTATGCATTTGGCAGAGGTTCTTATCCAAAGCGACTTACATTGCATTATACTACACATTGTTTCTGAGTATGTGCAATCCCTGGGATCGAACCCATGACCTTGGCGTTGTTAACAC
>JAZGTI010015031.1:0-13696 GCA_036877585.1 Botia kubotai
AAACAAAATTATCACGTCAAGATTCTAAGCATCCAGAGACATAGCTGAGTGTGTACACTCAGGGCTTGCAAAATTTCAAAATTCCTGGTAGCCCTTCGGGCAGGCACTCTTCAGATTTTGGTAGCCTAAAATGAATTTGAGTAGCCCAAATATAAAAAGACATTATTTTTAATGTGGAATATTGTAAGGGAGACAAAACGGCAATCAAAAACATTTTCAAAACTCACAAATTACAATCATAAATACAAATATTTGGTTCTAACGGAACTGAAATTTCTATGAACTTGTAAAAACAATATAGAGCATAATACAGTCTGTGTCAGATTCTGAAATATCAAGTGAAGTCACAGATAAAATGCGCCTCTTATTTTTACACACATAACTATCCGCGATTTCTCTCCACTGCGCATGCGATCTCTGTCACATGTTTAAGCTTGCTGCGGGAGATTTCACTTTTCACGTGGGGATAGTAATGACGGACAGGACAAGCATTACTGATTCACAGTTCGCGCGATTGCGAATTTAAGGTATTTAAATGTAAGCGAGCGCACATTCAAACACTATTTAAATAGCCCACATATTGATAGCGGCTCCCCGATGCCTGAAAATTACATACAAATTTGGTCAGGTAATCATGTTATAAGAGATTGCGAAAGCACTGCAATATATTTTTTCTTTTAAAATAACCTGACGTGAAGGGCAGTATAAACATTTTGGTAGCCTGGATGACATAATAGCCCCAGGACGTGGAGGGCTTCTCGTGCGGTGTGTGTCCCCCTTAAAATGCCTCATTTCTATTTATTATAACTGATGATAATGTTCCAGTTTCAGGAAAATCAAACTGCTGACTCTTGTTTATCATCCTAGAAATTCAGGCTGTTGGCACCAGGGGCGGATCTATCTTTAACCCCAAAACCTTTTTACTCCCAACTGTTTTTCCCGTAAACCACCCATTAAAACACATTCTTGACTACACTATCGACTCTATCCTCCAAGTCATCTCACATAGAACCCTCCATATTATTCAACATGGAAATGCTTCCAATCATCTTACTTCTTATATAACCTGCCACTTTCTGTTTTCTCTTTGCCAACCATCACCTTATTCATGTTTTATCTCTACAGCATTAAAGGCATTCAAGCTGGATCCATTAAAGGCTACTAAAGCGATATACATTTTTTCCAGAAATTAATTTTCAGTGAACCTTCCCCTGCAATTAACAACTCGCAAACCTTTTCATCAAAGACATTCAAAGAAACCACCCTACCCGCCCGGATACCAGACAACCTGTTGCTATTAACATACCAGTTGCATTTTTACCCTTCCTTCTCTGTTATAACTACTTTAACACAGCTCGTACTTTAGATGCAATGTTCATCTTGGACTTTTTTGGTTTTCTTTGCTGCTCTGAATTAACCATCACTTCTAACTTCAACCTTAATATCATTCCTACAATCGCAGACTTACAGGTTTTGGATTACGAACCAATTGCTTTCTTTATTAAACTAAGCAAAACTGACCAAGCACAAAAGGCCACTTCATTTATATTTTCAACTTATTGACTCCCATTCAACTCTATCACACTCTCTCCTAAATTACCTGGAGTAGAGACGTTCCCTTGTCCAGTCTCCAAACGATCCACCTTTCGTCAATGACTCCAATCACCCCGCAATAAGATTCTTGTTTTAAAGACACTTAAAATTAGTTCTCACCCAGTCCAGTATCCCAGCAGACCAATTTTCTAGTCACTCCTTTTATATAGATGCAGCAACCACTGCCAACAGTTCTCACAACATCAAGTTCAGGCACTTCAAAACCTATATCAGATCCAGCCACTTCCATATCTATAAAGCTTACCTTACCTTAATTGGCTAATAAAATAATTCCTGTTCCCTGCGCTCCTCCTCAACTCGTATATCTAAATTCTGCATATTTTGTAATATGCAGAATCCTTTTATGGCTAGTACTATTGCTTTTGTTTATGTTAAAACTACCCAACCCCTGACGCTTTCTGAGCTCTCGTCATATGCTGCAAGAGCCCTTCCGGTCGAGCATTGTAGTATACGAACACCTGCAGAACACATGCCAGGTGATGGTGATAGAACTGTTTAAGTGTTCATTGTTAATAATGCTACTGATAAACCTTAGCTGTCCACGATTATTAATAATAGATGCAAAAAATATGCACATTAAAGTGGAAATTTCTGGTTTGTGTTAAATAACACATGCACAACATCTTATTACCATAAAAATCAACACAATCCACCAAGAGCAGCGCAGATTTCACATCTTTTTTTCCACTGCATATCATGTCTTTAACGCCAAAAGATGGTTTGGGTTGGCACAAGCTTGTAAAGTGTTGTTAAAGTCTTGCCGGTTAAAGTTTTGTTGCTTATAATAAATTGACATGTTGATAACAAATAAGCAGTCTTTCAGAATGCTCTCAATTACATGTAGATGTGTACTGTATGCATTTGTGAGTGTGGTGGTGCTTATAGGGTGTTGCTCTGGGACGGGTGAATATGGGGCTGGGAGGAAAAAAATCATAGTATACTCACTATTAAAAAACTAGACTACACCACTGAGCTGCCCTCTGTGTGTGTCTGTGTCTGTGTATGTCAGGTGTGATTGTGTCCACTCCCACAGGAAGTACAGCATACGCTGCGGCTGCAGGTGCCTCTATGATCCATCCTAATGTTCCAGGCACCTTGATCACGCCCGTCTGCCCACACTCTCTCTCCTTCAGACCCATCATTGTGCCTGTCGGCGTCCAGCTTAAGGTGAGTAATACAGCTGCACCTTTGTGGCTTTAATGGCAGAAAGACATTCACTGATGCCTGTTCTGTTCTGATTTTAGATGAAGCTGTGCTGCAGTGCCAAAAATACAGCCTGGGTATCTCTGGATGGCAGAAAAAGACAGGAGATTGCACATGGGGACAGGTAAGACTAATGTCGGTGATCAGTGCAGTCGATTCACTCCTTGTGAACTGCGAGTGCCCCTTGAGCTCACTGGAGCGTGAGAAAGCAACTATAAATTCACTACACAACTCAATTGTTGTGTTTTTTACTCTGCATGTGTAGAGTTGTTTTGATCCTGCTCTAAAGAATGTGATTATTACTGCATAGAAATTTACTGATGATTTGTTTACAATAGCCGCTTTCGCCAAGGTTAGCTCTAGGAACTAAATTATGGGAACCCAGAACCATTATTTCCCCTAGTTCCCTATTTTCTAATATATAAATATTTCTATAATTTATTTCTGGAATAAAAACACAAATAGATGTTATATTTGTGAATGGTTGGCATGGACCAGCACGATCCCAACTGAATTCGTGACATGCAGTTTTATAATAAAGGTATTACGTTCCATGAATGTACATGTTGCGATGGTATGTTTATGTCATGTAACATGTTCTTGGAGTAAATAAACTGTTAACACAGTTAACAACGTGTTGTGTATGGAGTTTGGCCAATTAACATACACTTGTGTCACTGTGCGTTACTTTGTAGTAGGTGATAATTTAGTTCCTGTGGTGCAAAAGCCTCTAATAAGACAAGAGACATGTTTCAAGAAAGTAAATTGGTCATGGTGATATCAATTAAAAAAAGTCGCAGGTAAAAAAAGATTTTAATCGAATAATTAAAATTACAAACTTTATTTTTTTAAAAATGTGAACGGATGAATCATTCACAATGAAACCAGTAACATGTATAAAGGAAATAAATAGTTGTTGTTTTTTCAACTACAAGAGACCATAAGGCCAGTATCTAAGCCCTTAAGTTAACAGTGTAAAGTGTCATGAGTCTTTTTGCTAAAACATGCACTGCTAGATTTGAATGATAACCCTCTCTACTCTCTAGTATTACCATCACTACATCCTGTTTTCCTGTTCCCTCCATCTGTTTTCGGGATCCAATGAATGACTGGTTCGAAAGTTTGGCCCAATGTTTACACTGGAACATTAGAAAGAAACAGAGTCATTTTAGTTCTGAGGAGGAGGAGGAGGAGGCATTCTAAAGAGGAAATGTTTTGAGAAGGAGATCTAAGGAGGAATTTCCAAACAGTTCTAAACAGGAGTTTAGATAGCATCCATCTTTGCTTTTTCAAAATTATCAATGTACTTCTTTTTAAAACAGGTTTCAACTTATCAGTACTTGTGTGTTTTGTGCTCTGAGTGATGGTGGAATGAGTGTAAATTGAAGCTCTGTTTAAGCAATCAAGGTTTTGCGAAGCAGACCTAACTGTCATGTGTGTGCATTGCTTTATGACATTTTCATGACAACTATGCCCACATTTCACCAACAAATACTGTAAGTCTATTTTCGGCATATAACTAAAGGGCTTTTTCATTTTTCTGTACAGTAATTGTTGCAGTATTATATCAATTATACATTAAAATATTTTTTTTTTACTTAAATCTGTATATATTATAAGCAATACATCATCAACTATCTATGATGTATAAATATTTTAAAATGTACATATTGTTTTCGTCTTTACAAGTTTTACAGTTCAGTAAGGAGATTTTTAGCGTCTCAGGTATTTTAACACAGTATGAGAAGGATATATATATATTTTTTAAGTAGAAGTAGGGGTGTGTTAGTAAATTAGTCAAGGAAGTGAAGACGAAAAATATGAGTTTTTAGTTGTTTCTTGAAAATAGCTAATGACTCAGCCATTCTGATGGAGATCTGGAGTTCGTTCCACCAACCGGGCAGAGTGAAAGAGAGAGTCCGGGAAAGTGATTTCTTCCCCCGTTGGGATGGAACCACAAGGCGACGTTCGTTAGCTGAACGCAAATTTCTGGTGGTAATACTTGTAAAATGTGTATTTGAGTATATACTGATGGCCTTAAAACAGGTTTTTAATGAAAAACAGTTTAATACATTTATTCAGATTTAACTGTGAAAAATGAACTGCTGATCTTCATATTTCATATTCTTGAAGAGGTTTGTGTGAGGGTCACCTGGTATCACTTTACTACAATTTTGTCTGTGTGTGTGAAGCATGTATGGTCAGTTTCCAGCTGTCATGGTTATTTACAGGATTTCAGCAAAAAGTGAATGTTGTGCTTTATGTAGAGTGTCACACCAACAACTGCTCAACTGCATAGTAAAATTATTTTACTATACTACGTTTACTGCACACTTTAAAAATATACTTCAGTTGTACTTGATCTTATCTTGATTGTAGATGTTGCTAACTGTGTAAACACTATATCCTTTGCATTGATGCCTTGTTAGCAAACTGTTTAACAATGAATTACTGTAAAATCTGTCCATTCCGTGTTTGAAAGGACCATCAAACCAATTCTTTGTAATTTTATAGAAGAACGACAGTAAGGCTTCTTTGTATTATGATTGTATTTTATTATATTATCAATAATAATAATTATTACATTCAAGTGTTTGCTTGCATTCTTTCTTCTGGATATTTGTATCTTCTGTCCAAGTGCAATTGTTTTTTGTTTTTATAATAGGAAATGATGGATTTAATTTGTGGATTTGAAATGATGGATTTTGAAAGGGCTTTTTTTTACACAGAAATCTGGGCTGAAAAATCCTCCAAAGGAAAGATTTTATTAGACAAACAGGTAAGAGAGAAAACGTCTTGGGTTATTTGACTGTAACCCTGTTCTCTGAAAAAGCAGAAACAAAAGGCTGCATACTTATACGCTAATGAGAACGTTCTTTGTTTGACCGGCTGTGAAGCATGTGTGTCAAACAGAGCAAGAATTTGGCTTAAATAACCTTTGACAATGACGTAATTGCAATGCGTGCTTGTGAGAGAGTATAAATAGATTAGAAACAGGTGCGTCTTCAGATTACAACTTTGCCTAAAGAGACATCCTGACATGCACCAAGTGCGGCAATAAGGCATCTCGTTCCCATTTTTTCAGGGGACAGGGTTACAGTCAAGTATCCCAGACATTACCTTTTCAAAGCTACACTTGATGCTGCATACTCATATGCTAATAGGAACGAGAATACCAATGCTGCCGCACTGGGAGGTGTCTGGACCCCTCGAGTGTATGTGTGTGCACAAACACTGGAGAGGAGCTTGAGATGTTGACTCAAGGATATGTGAGCCCGGAGTAGCATGACTATCCAAACTGTAAAATCTAATGAATGTGTGTGGAGTGAACCAACCTGCTGCATCACACACTTACTGCAAGGGGGCGCCTCTTGCCAATGGATGGCAAAATCGACAGACTCTGCGAATCCCTAATTCTCTTTATAGACATAATAGCCAGTAGAAAACATCTTTAGATTCAAAAGCCTGTCAGGTGCTGACTCTAGCGGTTCAAAAGGGATCTCGACCAGCCCCTCAAGAGCTATGGCTAGGTCCCACATATACCCTGAGAGTAGCAGGACGTGCCTCCTGCTAGCTTTTCTTGCAAGAATTCCAGCACTGAAACAATCTGGCAGTGAACTGGATCTGCATGGCGTGCAGTACACCAACTCTCAAAGGCACGCCACCTAAGGGCATAACTTCTAGTGGAGGGAGCCCTAGAACTTATAGTAGCCCCTTCAGGGGCCAAACGTGAAGATTCCAAAACTCTTGCCGGGGATAGAATATTATCCCCTGCGCTTGAGAGGTCTCTCCTGATCAGAATCACCCATGGCGGGCTGTTGAGAAGGGATATCAGATCTGAAAACAAAATCCTGGTCGACCAACAGGGCGCTATCAACAAGAGGTGCAACCCCTGTCGATGCTATCTGAGGAAGTGCATAAAGACGCAGTCTGGGCCATGCATGGGCCATGGCCTCCAGACCCAGGGGTGCTGAGACCAAAAGAAGTAGAAGGGGACATTGCGTCATCGACTGAGAAGCAAAGAGGTCCACCCTGCTTCGTAATATCTTTCCCAAATCTGTCTCACCACTTTGGGTTGGAGTTTCCATTTGGAGTTTGCAAGGAGTTTGCAATTAATGTGCCAGTCGAGATAATGACCTCTCCAGATCCCATGGGCTGGACGTCAATCAAGGACTGCACTCCAGCCTGTTTGGGAAGCATCTGTCGTTAGCATCTTGCGATGACAACATACGCCTATAGAGGGACCCAAGGTGAGAAACTGGGATTTGTGCCACATAGAAAGGGTACAAAGCCCGCAGTGCATTACCCTTATTCGCCTCCGGGGGGTTGGCCCTTGGGTGAAACCCCCTGGCTCTGAGCCACAACTGAAATGGTCTCGTGCAGGAGGCCCAAAGGTATCACGGCTGCCAAAAGACCCAGAGCTCTCTAAAAAGTAATGGAGAGTGATTTCTTGACCTAGCCCGATGTTGTTTAGGGTGTTTAAGATGGACTTAAGACATGTGGGAGACAGCGGTGTCTGCATGGAGACCAAATTCCATATAACCCCTAAATTTTGTCCTCTGGGCAGAAGAGAGAACACTTTATTTGGCGTTGAGTCTTAACCCCAGAGATACAAGATGAGCGAGGATGACATTGCGATGTCGAAACCCAATCTCTTGAGACTGAGCTGGAATCAACCAGTTGTCTATGTAATTTAGAATTCGGATGCCTTGGAGGACGACCTGATCCGGAGAGAGAGCAAGATAAAAGGAAGGACCAGTCTTCCGCTCCTCCGCCAAATCAACTTGAGAACCCCAAAATTTTAATTGAATGCGTGCCATTGAAAATATGTGAACCGGGCATGAAGCACTTTGATTGTAAAAAGCAGTGCTTTCATTGTCCATGCTGCAAAACAAGGGTAGCGTGCGCTTCCCCCAAACACTCAAAACAAAGCTCATGCGTGTCATATTCAGGGATGGGCCGATTACATGGAGGCACGCATCTCCTAACAAACTGTGACATGACAATGCTTTTTATTTTTCATTTTTTCCTTTCCCTTTTGTTTTCTTTCCCTTTCGTTTTCCCCCCAGGAAAAGCTTACTTTTAAATAAAGGGGTTATTTGTAAAAGAGGGATAGAGAGAGATTCTTTTCTGTTTTATTTTGGACATGCACAAACACAGAGTGGTCTCTGAAGACAAAGATACCTGAAGACACACCTGTTTCTAATCTGTTTATACACTCATGAGCATGCATTCCAATTACGTCATCATCAGAGGTTATTTAAGCCAAATTCTTGCCGTGTTTGACACATGCTTCATATCTGATCCAACAAAGAATGTTCTCATTAGCGTATAAATATGCAGCATCGAGTGTATCTTTTCAAAGGGAACAGCAGAACGCTGCTTTAAAGCTGTAAATGAATATCATCATTCACTCCATGTGTCAGCTATGAAATAGATCTTTGATAGCTGAGTTTTCAGAACTACGTTTTATTTAACAAATCTCCGCAATCGCAGATGCATCAAAAACTGCAAATTTATTTGATCTGTTAAAGGTAATAATCAGAAATATTGCTGCAAGCTGTGTTGACCGGCCCAAGCACTATGGTATCATGGCCACCCGGTGCGTCTCAGAAAACGATAGTTTTGATTCCGAAAATAATTGAGGACTAGTCTTTTCTAAGTCTTATAAGTGACACACTTTCTGCAACCAGTTGGTTGTGCTATAACTGGAACTCACAATAGCCAAATCATTTAGATTATCGCAAAAAATCAAACATATTTCCCAAGTTTGATGTACCTCACTCAATGCATGCAAAAGATTTGACACTTCCTGTTCCATTTTAGCCATAATTTGTTTGCCTCGCCATGATAATACCGATTGAGATATCAACAATCTGTTCACAGTTTAACATTTTTAATATCTCTTTTTTTCTGACCAAGTATAAAGTGACTTGGGTAAAAACAATGTTTTAAGTGGCATACTTCTTTCTTTCTATGACTGTAACTCACAATAGTCACCTCTATATGATTAGTCCCTAGGACCAAACATACAGCTCAAATTTCAAGGAAATCACAGTTAATATAGCAAATATGAGCTGTTTTTTGGCATTAATTTATTGTCTTGCCCATGGCAATACTGTTTGAGACATCAAAAATATAATAATAATAATCTAGCATTATATCTGCTAAATTTGGTGACAATCCAAACAAATCCCCTAGTATTTGAAAATTCAGAGCATGGCTTTGACAAAAAAATCCACATACAAGCTAAAATGGCCGACTTTATGTTGGGCAGAGCTTATGAATGTAAATTTAAAGTTGTAGGGCTTAATGAGAACAATTCATGTACCAAGTTTGGTAACTGTATGTAAAACCAACCCCATCACTTGTCAAAAAAAGGGTGCTACAGAGTCCCCCCACCATGCTAAGCTTCTGCCCATGCCTAACGGCCGACGATTTTGATGCGTATGCCAAATTTCATGTCATTTCAAGCATGTTAGGTGCCTCAAATACACCTGGATCGTGTTTTTAAGGTTTGACACATTTATATGGCGAAAATATTTAAGATAATACAAATCCTTGTATAACTTTGTCAAACATGTGACTTGGCTAGATGGACTCCTAAGTTTGTTTTAAGTGACACACTTCCTGTCACCAGGTGGTGACACTATGACTGTGACTCACAATAGTTTTATTTCATTTGCAAAGTTTGACATCGATCGCTCAATACATGCTGAAGATATTAGAGATTTCCTGTTTCCCATTATTTGTCATAATTTTACCACCTCGCCATGGCCACACCATTCAAGATGGCACCAGCTAAAGAATTTCACCATGACAGTATAAGAGCAATCTGAATGGATAATTCAATAATATACAAAATGTGTTAACTTAAGGTTCATTCCCTGACTTACCTAAAAGAGTTTGTAAGACTGGCTGACTTGTAGATCTTACCGAGGTTATCTTCATCACTGATCAAAGTCACCTTTACACACTCATCAAGATTTTCAGGATCACTAGAAAGTTCCAGGCAGGTGAGTTTGATTAAGGCTGGATAAACTCTGCAGGAACGTGGACCTTGAAGACCAGAGCTAATCTTCTGATCCTCTCTGTTAAAGGGGCAAGGGGCAATGAAGTAACTTCAGTAGTTGTTGGATTATGGTGAGGATAAATCACCTTCACCCGGTGATCTCATTGACTTGAATACTCTTAAGCTCCTGATTACAATTTATACAAACTCATGTTATGATTTTTATCATTTGTAATGCATATTAATGACTGTTAATGACTTCTAAATTATGATTAGTATATTGTGGGTTACAACCGGTGCAGCCATTTTTCCATATGTGATGATGATGATGGTTAATATTTGCTTTTTATAAGAGCTTACTATAAATGATATTGCATTGAGGCAGAAAAGCTTTAAATGTTTGTATGTAAGTATTTTTACTCCACCTAGTCTTGTACAATAAACTGAGACTACTAATCTAGTCTCAGTTTATTGTACAAGAATTTTTATTGTACATGTTCTCAAAATCAATTCTACAAGCTCTCAAATTCCGCTTCTCTCGTTTTATCTCCATATTTTCGAACCAGACTTGTTAATTTTGCGTCATCTTAAATTAAGAGCAAATAGGAAAAAAATAATTCAGTCCATAATTTTGATAAGAATTAGACAACGTTTATAGTAGTAGCGAAAAATGAAATACAGTATGTTTTCATGACTACTGTAACAAGTGCAGTTTGTCTTTTTCAGATGAAAAAGACTTGCATTTTAAGGTCAAAGGGTTTAAACGTTATGAGCAAAAGTGAATGGTGGTCCCTGACATCAAGCAGACCTTCATTTGGTCGAGTCCTGTGATTCCAGTTCTGAATGGCTGAATGCAAAACAAATACATAAAATTTTACATTCTGTGTAAAATATATGTATAAATAGGCTGCAAAAATTCTGAAACCTCACATTCCTCTGTGAATTAGAACACTCTGCTTTTAGAAAAGGCCAATAAAATTGGTAAGTGAAATTTGCATACAATTTTAACACCCGTGGATATCTGGGTGTAAATGATTACCACTCATTCAGATTGGTTCTTCGGAGCCAGTCTGTGGATGTTTTAATTCAACTGCTTGCTTACCAGATTCCTTCATCACTTTGCTCTGCCCGCATGCAGTTCTCTGTGCCCGCATGCAGACTCTGTACAGCACAGTTTTAGCTGTCTGTCATTTCTACGCACAGATAAGTGCATTGCGTCAACAACAGCAAAAAGTCACAATCGTTTTTTGCTTCCCGAAAAAGTTTGCTTCCCAGCAGCCCTCCCATTGCCTGCTATGATATTTCCTGACAAAGACTCCCTTCATTATGGATGTTTTAGCACACAGCTGACCTTCAGGCCTACGCAAACATACTTTCCACCTAGTGAGCTTAATTATAGAGACTGTGCAATGTCAGGGTAGAGTTTTGATGGTTGTGCCATACTGGCTCATCCAGACTAGGTTCTTTAAGCGCATGCTCCTTAAAATAGCCCCTCCCTGGTGGATTTCCCTGAAAAAGGATGCAAGTGGTCTTCCACCAGCAGTGATACCCACGATCACTCAGGCAAGAGGCTCCTTAAACAGGCAGCTATATGCCTTTGCATCTTTTTGTGGACTGGTATTCTTCTTAAGGGGAACCCCACTGAGATGCTTTGTCAGGTTGGTGCTTGCCTTCTTACAGGTAAGGCTGGAGGGATGTGCAATGTCAGGGCAGAGTAGAGTCTTGATGGTTGTGTCATACTGGCTACCCAGACTAGGTTCTTTAAGCGTATGCTCCTTAAAATAGCCCCTCCCTGGTGTATTCCCCTGAAAAAGAATGTAAGTGGATGTAAGTAGGTCTTAAGGGGAAGACCTACTGAGATGCTTTCTTAAACATACATAAAATTCTACATTCTGTGTAAAATACAGGAAAGGCTGGAGGGATGTCTGTTTCTCAAGTTGCATCAACATCTGATGGGAAATCCTTAGGGAAGCATGATCTGATTATCAGATTTCCCAGAGGAAACAGGAGGTTATATACTCCAAGACTAAGACAAATTCTTTCTTGGGACCACTATTTGGTTCTTGTGGCCCTAATGGTGTCCCATTTGAGCCCTTAGCGTCAGTGGAGCTTAATGCACTCTCTTAAAATCGGCCTTCATGAATACTCTCACTTCCATTAAGAGGGTCAGATTTATGAAGGCATTCTCTGTGTCCAATGAGTGCCCAGAGTTTGGGCCGGGTTAATCTGACATGATCTTGAGATCTTGGCCTGGCCACATGACCAAAGTTCCAAGTGATGAGCTTGTGAGTCCTCCCACAGTCAGACAAAGACCCAGCCTTATCCTTGATGTCCAATATGCACTTTTTATTTTATTTTGACCGCACAGACAGTTTTAGATGCTCAGAGCAGCTCTTTGTCTACTTTAAAAGACAGCAGAGGGGTACTACACTTGAGTACTTCTGATGCTGAGCTCGGCGGAGAAGCTTGGTAGTCTAGTCCATTACTCATTGTCCCCCTTCCAGGTGAACTCAACTACTTAGATCTAGATGTTTCCTATGAGTGATTCCCTGTTGGTTATATCATATGAGGTTGTCCACTATTGTGTTTTCCCTGTCTGTAAACCCTCTGTCTTCACATAAACGGAGCACTGCATCCAAACTGAGTTTGGATGGTTCTCCTCTCCAAGGTGGTCAGGGGTTTAGTCAGATGTGGTACTTTTATTATGAAGTCCATCTGATGTATCTGATGTCAGAGAGACCACAATGCTGAACTGTCTGCTAACGTGGCTGGGTTTCTTCTTGGCTTCTCAAACCAAACCTAAATGAGTGGTGCACATAATTTCCTTCTATACCTGTTGCTGTTTTCTCCCCCCTAGTGATCCCCCACTAATAGGCCCCCCCACTAATATGTCTCGTTTCCCCTATCAGGATATTCATCATTTTCAATGTATGTGATATATAGAAATAAAACGTATTATTAAATTAAATTGTAATTACATATATTTTCTTAACAGAGAAACAACATTTTCTCCAATAATTGCAATAATTGCCAATAATTGCAAAGGCACTGTACCCACCTTGAATTTGGTCGACATCATAACAAGGGGGCAGTTGTGGCCTACTGGTTAGTGAGTTGGGCTAGTAATCAGAAGGTTGCTGGTTCGATTCCAGCACTGAGGGGGTTGCAACTTAAGTCCCCTTGAGCAAGGCACCTAACCCCAAATTGCTCCACAGGCACAGTAAAGTGCTGCCCACTGCTCCGGGTGTGTGTGTGTGTTCACGACTTGCAGTGCAGGTTCACTCCTCACCAGTGATGGGTTAAATGCAGAGGTCACTGACCTATTCTGACGAATAGGTCACTTTCACAAGGAGGTGAACTTCTTGCCAAATTCAGAGATGGCTGTTCCAGTCACAGTAAAAAGACAAAAAATTTAAACATTGGCATTAATATTGTTTTTTTTTCTTATGTATACTTTTTGTAGAAGTTAACCAAGCTGTGGTGATGGCAGATGGTGTCTCTTACATTATTAATGCAATGTTTCCTGTAGTTGAGGAGACACTGATTGCATATTAATAGTATATACATAGTATATCCCATAATTATCCCATAATCCCATAATAAACCCAGATAGCAAAATTCATGTTTTTCAATGAAGCCAAATCTGAGCCACATAAAAGCCATAGCAATACCACATATCAGCCAGAATTCAACCAAATGAACCAGAACTTACCCTATTCTGGGCCAGTTTGCTTTTATTCTGGCCCAGATCCGGCCCACACCAGACACTTAAATCCGGCCCACATACCGCATGGAATGATGGCACTTGGGCGGTCCACTCCTGTTTGCCAAATCTGAGCCACATAAAAGCCATAGCAATACCACATA
>JAZGTI010015032.1:0-13695 GCA_036877585.1 Botia kubotai
GTTAGAGCATGGCGTTAACAATGCCAAGGTCATGGGTTCGATCCCAGGGATTGCACTTACTCAGAAACAATGTATAGTATAATGCAATGTAAGTCTCTTTGGATAAAAGCGTCTGCCAAACGCATAAATGTAAATGTAAAGGTTAATACAAGGGTAAAATGTATAGTTGTGGCCTACTGGTTAGAGTCAGACTTGCTGGTTCGATTTCAGGTAACAGGTAACTAAGGTGCCCTTGAGCAAACACCTTACCAATATTACCCACAATCTCCACAGTGCTACCCACTGCAGAATACACCTCATGGTGTTGGCTGAGAGAGTGACTGTGTAGAACTTTAACTAAGGGTTTCTGGTCACTGCATAATTTTGACTTGTGTTTTACTTATTGCTTTTATGACTTTATGATATTTATTAATTTCAACATACAGTAATAGAAAATCAAGAGTAGGTGTGTCCAAGTTTTTGACGGTATAAGCATCTGATTACCTTTATTGTGAAAGTTTGCTGCCTGCTCTTCATGGACCACTGTCTGTAATGCATGTATCATGTGCATGTTTGGTCAGGCCTGGTCCATTCTCTATGACCTAAGACCAGTGATGAAGCTGTGATTAAACTTGTTGACTTGCCAGAAAGGACACATGGTTCACCAGCCAGGGGATGAGAGAGCAGTGAAATCACAAAGCCATCCTGTGCATGTCAGATGCTGATACAAAAGACCTGCTAAGCAGTAAGGTCACACAGGGCACTGAGATGACTCCATTATCTCCTCTGTCATGAGATGTTGGTTCTTGTTTCATACTCAAACAGTATAGAAGAGTTGAAGGACTCAAACAGTATAGAAGAGTTGAAGGGAAACTCAAACTACTGTTTGAGTTTCATACTCAAACAGTATAGAAGAGTTAGTGACTTTGTAAATATATCTGTCAGATCCAGACGTTCCTTAGGCAAACTTTTCCTTAAAGCTGTACTTCTACTCCAGCGTCATTTTCAGAGAAAGCCTATTTGTTATGCAAGAAGCACAGTGATTTGTAATGGATTTAGTCTGGTTTTGTGCAGTTGTGGCTATGAAACTCTCCCAAAAATATATTTCAGCTACTCGCCTGAATGGTTATTTCTGCTTAAATTGACATTTTTACCCATTTTCACCCAAAAGCAAAAGAAAAAAATAATTGAAATAAATTGTCATGTTTTGACAAGTTGAAAAACAAGTTGTCTTGTTTTTATTCTCATTATTTAACTCATGTTTTTTAACATTGTTCTTTTTATTCTATTCTAATTATTATATTACAATATACTGATTTTCTTTCTTTTTGGTATCAAGCCTATACAAGTTAAAAATAATTTGTATAATTCCATGTTAATTACATACTAATTACAGTACTGTAATTACACTGGTAAAGAAACACTGTAATTACAATGTAAAACAGTTTGACCTTTGAAAGTAAAGTATACTTCATTTACTCACCAAATTCTTCAGACACTGTAATGTAGTAGGAGCAGGTCTGGCCTGTAGTGTAGTTGAGAGGGTAATTTGGGGATAAAACCACCCCCTCTGATCCATTGTACTGCCCACCACATGGTGCTAGAAAGACAGAAACATGTATCAACCCCACAGGCTCATATTTACTTTTTGTTCAGTCCATATGACATTAGGTAATAAGGTCATTTTTGGTAGGATATTATATATTATCTGAGGTGACCAGCAGGACTGAAAGAGCTCTCAAAATTTCCAAAGAAAGCAAAATAGAACAGAAAAGTATATCCAAGTCATTTTTTCAATAAATGTACTTTGCTTTTGTGCTTTCTGGAGCCAATTTGTCACAAGGCAGAATGGGGGACTGTACTTCAAACATTGATCCCAAAACAAATTACACTAGAAAGACATCAGTCCAGTCTTTTGATAAATACCAGTGACATTTTACTAGACGACTATTGGTCGTGTTGCAAGATGTTTACTCCCCAGTGTCTCAATAGGTAGTGGATCGGGGTCTGGATATACTAATTCTGGCAGATTGAAACACACCATGTCTTTGAAACACACCACTTTTTTAAGACACATTATTCTTTAAATTGTCACTTCTATACAAATTTGTAGAGTCATCATTTTAATGACCAGGTAATCAGTCAAGTGAAAGTTATGGCAGTGCCCAGTGGTTGTTCAGGGTACATTCAGGGAAACCAACTTTGCTCTGAACTGTGGCATTCAGCCATTTTAAGTAACTGCAAAAAACCTCACCCTACATGATTTATTGCTTAAATAAACGCTGTGAAAATTAGCTGAGCCTCTAGTATCCTCTAATCTGATTAACTCACAAGTGGCTACTAGGCAGAGTGCATGAGAACAAAGCATACCGTTACAATGTTAAGACACGTACATATTGTAAATAAAGCAAATCACATTTTTCATATTAAACTTAAGTTTAGTGGTTTATGCATGACAAATGATATAAATTAACATGAATATATAGATCATTATTTAAAAAAATGCTAAATAATAGTTATAATATATAGTTTGTATAGTAAAGTTAGTATAGTTAGTAATAGTTATACTAGTTATAGACAATATAATTGTCAAAGGAAATAAAAAGCAATTTTGACTGACACTTTGAAACAGCACCGTTTAATAAAACGTTATACATCAAACATAATTCACATCAAAGACACAAAAGTAGCCAATAAGAGAGCAATCACAAATCAGGCCCAATGGGTCTATGGGAATTGTCTTGTCTCGTATTTACTAATAACACCAGATCAATATGTCCTCCAAGTAGCTCACTTTACTCCTAAACAATTATTAAACCAAGTCAATAACAGAGTGATCGTAATGGGTAGAGGCTAAATGCTTAGCTGTTTGACTGTGCGTGACAGAAACAAAACAACTGAAAATCTACAGTGAAGGTCACAGAAATGATTATTTACATAGCCAAATTTAAGTATATGAGACTAAAAAGGTCAAAGAAGAGTAGCCGTAGAGATATTAATGTCAGCACTCATGTCACACCTGGTTTAGGGTTTATGATCTTGCAAACAACAGAACACCTGTGATTATGGGCACTTTAACATTACATTATTGAGTTCATTCTAAAGGAGTATGTTTTTAGGCCTATCCAGACACTAAATATTTTTTAATTAGTCATATAAACAGGAATGTGTGATACTAATTAAAAAAAAAAATTAAATTTAGAATGAATATTGCTTGTTTGCTGATGGGCCACTGTTCAATGTCTCTGTCGCTATTTTGCTATAGTGCTGTGAGCACTGTGGTGATGTTGTAACGAAGACGCAGAGGCGTGTGAATCCATGTGCAGCCGTTTATTAGATTCGTCAAACAAGCGAAGGTCAAAAAGCCAGCAAACAGTAATGTGGGGTAATAGCAAAATCAAAAACGTTATAACAGGCAGAGGTCGAGGCAGGCAGCAAACAATCGTAAACATGAAACAGGCATAGTTCAAGGCAGGCAGTAAACAATCCAAAAACGTATTCCAAACAGAGTCAAAAGGGCAGGCAGCAAACAATCAGAAAACCATTAACAATCCAAAAACATAACCAAAAAAACAACAGGGAAAAACACTCTGAAATGCATGCCGAAGCAATACAAGACATCGCAATGAGACTAGACAGGTCCTGGGTTTATATAGCCCGGCTAATAGGGATCAGGTGGTAAACAGGAAGTAATCAGTACAGGGCACATGTGTACATGGGAGATGTAGTTTGAATTAGACATAGTACTCTGGCGAGGGCTCCCTCTGGTGACGCGGAGGAGGCGGAGCGGTGGCCTCCTCTGTAACAGATGTGTTGGTTTACATTAAATTTTATCTTCTATGGTAGGTGAGTAGTAATTCAATTACATTATTTACATGATTAAATAATTAAATTAAACCTTTAACATTATTTGAAAAGCACAGATTTAGAGAACTATTGACTGTGACGTACTTTAAACAGTGTGAATTTAGAAATAAGCAAGTTCTGCGTTTACCCTGGGCTAACTCTCTTGAAGTTGTCTTAATATCCATGCCAACAAGTAACCTGGTCTTCCAAAATCCCAGTCCACACCACCTGTGATCTCTGGGCCCTGGTTATGTTCCTTTCATCCCTCAGGTCTCAGCAACAATGATCTTAAATTGAGATTCCTCGCACATCAATCCGATGCTAAAGCCCCTGGGCACTGGCACCCACAGGCCTGCTGCTTCATCTGCCTCACAATGCATCTGTGAGCTCATGAAACGCTGGTGTCAGAATGCAGCTGAGGCTCCCGCTTTCTGCATATCAAACTCGTTTCTGTAGCTTTGATCACATCACCTTCAACTCGCACTCGCCAAGAGAAGTCTGTCTAGAGCTACACACACGCACAGTTGTGCATGTTTGTATGCAAGTGGGCACACACACACTCACACCAACACAATGTCTTTTGTTTGAAGATTTGCCTGTTATAAACCCACAATTTCACAGAATGATTGTTCAGATTCTTTATTTTAAAATACATTTCTCAAGCTCACACTGTGGATTTATAGTTTTTTGTGACTGGTTGTAAATCGCTAAAAATTTCATGTGGTACCTGATATCGCTGTGCTTAGTCTGTTAAAAGTGACTCTATATATGGAAAAAATCTTTTGTGTTTTATGGATAACTACAGCATACTGGTTTGGAGTAACATAGGGAGAAGGCAATGATAACAGAATTTTTAAATTTTTCAATTCTGCATTTTCAAATTTTCCACATAAATAGTAATTTTTTTGTAATTATATAAAGGTGACTTAACATGTCAATGCAACAGTTTCACAGAAGAAACCAATTTATCTCTAGAAAGACTTGGATCGAATAGACAGAAGAAAACTTGAGGTAACCAACAAACACAAAAATCTAACCATATGTAACTTTCTGTTTGTCTTATCAATTATTCTGTAAATATCATCTCAGCAAACAAACCTGCTCAAGAAAGCCAACCAGACATAAACACGCAGGCATTAGCCTACATAAAAACATGTCACCACAGGATATCTTCCCAAAGACAGCAGCTCATTAGCTTTTGTTAGCCGTTTGCTGTTGTTCCTAGCCTAGATGCATGGCTAAATACAGCCGCCCATGTTTGTTTGTCACATACACACAGACGACAGCTGTGCCTGCCACCTGACCAACCTGATTTCACAAGCAGCGCTTTAACACATCCACGCATTAACATCCGTGAGAAGAGAAAGGAGGGATTTGGGTTTCTCTGGAATAGAAGCATCCGTATATGCCAACAGCCTCTGTAAGGTGCCATTCCACCACACTCTTAGCCCCACAAACTTTCTCTATTTATGCCTATGGAAGATTCCTCATTCAGTTGTACTGAGACAGTCTTTTAGTTACTATGGAAACAAATAAAAGATGTGTTTGGGTGAGAGAACTAAAGAAAGAAACAGAGGAAAATCCTTCATTATCTAAAGGGATACCACCTCTTTCTAATGAGTTTTGTCTAAAAGCTTGGGGACGCATTAGTATTCCAAACAGAGGCAGGAAAATAAAAAAACAACAACTGCTCACAGCCTCGGCAGCAACTTTTCAAGTTGTACAGCAGCAGCTTTATCTTATTAACACATCACTAATGATATTAAAATCAATGCTCTTGTTCAAAAATGCCTCATCTACAAGCCCTAATTGTTAATCTTCTTTTGTGTAAAAGGCATTTTTATTGACTATTAGCAAGAAACATGGTCTTGAAGACCCCATTAACCCTGGACCACTAATGGATTAAGCAAAGTGCCATTTCTTCTGACAGCTGACACTGGACTGATGCATATAACATATGCATATAGATACTGTTTCCCCATGTACTGCCATTAGAAGAGAGGACCTTAACATTCAAACAGAGTCTTGCCAGTCTTGCTTATGCTGATCTGAATATCCGCTATGAAACTATCTACCTCCACCACTACCTTCACTACCTTTTAAACTTACAAACATAAACATATGCTGTCTGATTTAAAAGGTTCCCCAGGCCCAAACATAATCTGTGGATCTTTTATATGCTTCCTGTGAGATTTTGTGTGAAAATCTGTGTGACACTGTGTGCAGAATGGATTAATGGACACACATATTACAGCAATTTGCAGATGGAAGGCAACTGGAAGTCATTCATTTTCAGTAAGAAATGGCCATTTTGATGGGTTAAAGCAAACCTTCATTGTTTAAAAGTTTAAATACTATACATTGATAAACGTTCACAAAAGCATTATCATGCTTTTTCAGGTAAAATTACACTAAAACAGTCCATTTTACATTTTCAAGTATGTAAACAGACAATTTATAAAAAATGTGGCTCTTTAACTAAAAGTTTTCTACATAAAATCATCCTACATAATGTAAAGCACATTAAAAAAATAACCTTGACATCTTTGACTAAGACCATGTCAAATATTGAAATTGTGAAATTCATGACTAAAATCAAATTTTTATGCTCTTAATGTCATAATTAGATTATAAGACTATTAGCCTGGAATTCAGAAACAGGGTCACATATAGTCTCTGATTCTGTGTAGGCCCGCTTATGACTGTCATGTGTCTCCACACAGCACATGTGCATCACACACATAAGGCTGTTCATATGACTTAACTGATAAGAGAGCATCACACCCCATTAACTCCCAAATTATCTTGTTAAAGTAATTATCCTGGCCTAAGGCTCCTATGTATCAGTTATAGTTTGTTGCTTTTGTGTCATTGTCCATCCCACAAAAAGAAACCCAGACCCTGTGCATGCACGGCTGCTGCTCCCCCAATCAAATCTCGCTCATTCTCTGTGAAACACTTGAGTGTGGACACCTCTGCTAAAAGGTCATAAGTACCCAGCAAACCATTTATCTCATTACCCTTATGTCCTTTAAGCATGGAACATTGATTAAAGGAGGCTGTAACACCATTGTATAAAAGCATCAGGAATGGCTAACAGCCTCTCGTCTGGCTTGTCCAACCTCACACCTCTCCATTAAAGAGCTTTGAGTGAGAATGGCTACGCTACCATCTTCACACGCTACCATCACCACATCTATACTCCAGGAATGCTGCAGAATATCTCTATACAACTGATGAATGACATCAAAACAACGCCAATATTGAGATTTGCACATGAATATTTTATTAGGATTACCATGCTGGTCTACCAGTAAGTCCAAACCAGCACTAACCAAAACTAGAAAAAAAGTTTATCAAGACAAATCCTTGTCTGAAAGTTTCAAACAGTTTGAAAAGTAGTCTGAAGGTTAAATAAGCCTTGTGTTGTTTTAATACTTTGGTAGTTTGAAGAGGGATTTTACGGCTAAAGGGATGTGTGCCTTGCTCAGTGTTTAATTAGGTGTTCTGAGTGGTTGCTAGGCAGATTATATTTGGTTGCTAAGGTGTGCTAGGTGGTTTGCTGGAGTATTGTTAGCAGTTGGCAGGGTATCGCTAGGGTTTTGCCAAGTGGTTTTAGGACATTTGCTAGGTTGTTTTACACAGTTTCCTGTGTGGTCTACTGAGGTGTTCAAAATTGTAGGCAGACAGTTGCTAAGGGGTTATGCATTGTTTCTAGACGAAGAAAGGTGATTGCTAAGGTATTATCGGTGACTGCTAGGGTGTTTAAAGGATATTGCAAAGTCGTTGGTAGATGTTAGTGTAGTTAGATGACAGTTGTTGAACTTCAACTGACAACAATACTGCTTTAAAAAATGATATGTTTACCCCTGCTACCCATATTTACAATGCCTGATATCGACTGAGCACAACCTCTCTGGGCTTCAGTTGTCTGTGCTAGACATACTTGACTAATAGCGGAGCGAGGAGGGAATTCTTAGCAAGCAGAAAGCTAATGGATTGTGTGAACGTAGGTCTGCGTACACTCTGTGCATCTGATTACGATCAAATATCATCTCTCATGACACAATCAGATGATTATGTTAGCTCAACAATGACCTGTATAGAATATGTCTCTACCCCATGGTAACAGCTTATGAATAAAGCAACATGCTGGGAATTCCATCACTGAGGACAAACAAAATGTTTCTGGAGTGCAGAAATGAGGCTGTTTTGCAAAGGGCATCAACACCTTTCCATACATTGGCATTCAATCATGGAATCATCAGAATTAATGCCAGTAAAATATGACCTGCCTCAAGAATCTTAAGCCCTATGCTATTCACATTATACATGCTGACCCTCGGAAATATTATTAGAAATCATGGAATACATTTCCACTGTTACGCTGATGGTAGTCAACTATATATTACATTAAAACCGGATGGTATTCCTACCTTAGCTAAATTATCAGACTGTTTTAAAGACATACAACATTGGATAACTTGTCTTGTCTTCTTAAATCTTCTTTTAAATTCAAATAAGACATAGATATTACTTATTTGACCAAACGTAAGTAAACAGATGCTCTCTGATTACAGTTTACAATTAGAAGGTTGTAACGTCACATCAACTAATACTGTTAAAGACCTGGGTGTTATACTGGACAGTAATTTGTCTTTTGAAAATCACTTCTGATGCTGAAAAGCTGGTCCATGCAATTATGACCTCCAGACTGGACTACTGTAATGCACTTCTAGGTGGCTGTCCAGCTAGGTGGCTGTCCAGCAAAACTCAGCAGCTAGAGTTCTTACCAGGTCCAAGAAATATGACCATATAACACCAATTTTGTCATCTCTACACTGGTTACCTGTTAAATTCCGTGTTATTTATAAAATTCTTCTGCTAACCTATAAATCAACCAAACGTTTAAACAAATGTTTAATTTGAGCCTTTATTTTCCTCTTTTAACCAATCATAGTTACGGACTGCAGCTTTAGCATGCCAGAGGAGAACTGGCTCTTGCCTGCTAAGCCTGGTTTCTCACAAGGTTTTTTTTCTCCATCTATATATCACTGGAGTTGTTTAATAATTTTTTCCCTTTTCTCTTCCTAATTTTGTTCATTTTCTTTCATCTGTCCAGCTGGACACTACTTCTAGCATGTGCTTTAAGCCATTACAACAGAAACACTTAAAAGTGAACTACTTAAAACAGAACTACTTAACTACTTAACTACTGGGCCGCACATAACTCATAACAGTAACATCAACTTTTATCATCAGTTTGTCTGAACCATGTAAGATAGGGGGTGCATTTTAAACTTGTAATTTTGCTATTCAGTTTTATGTCACTAGGGGCACAAAAATGACACACTTCAGCTTTAAGGGGCCAGATTTGACCTACACTGGATAATTAATTATTGATACATCTTACTGATGAAATATGTCATTTCTGTGCCTCTGTCGGCACCAAACAAAATACATACCGCATGCCAGACCATTACCCAAACTCTCCAACTACTCCTTCCACTAGATTTGTTAGAACAAATCTGTAATCTTGCCCTAAACTCATGTGATTGGTTAAGGTATAGCTCTTATGACATGTTGGACCTCTCAAACAAACAGTAACATTTTTAGAGTGTCACACTGTTTACTCTGCACAAACTGGAATAGATTATATTTTAACAACAGAAAAACTTCTCCTTTAAGATATGGTATGTAAGTAATTATTATACCTCAGTGATGATGAAACCATCACAATTCTTGAGGAAATATATTATATTTTATAGGGCTGGGGTTGAAATTGACTGTATGTTTATATATAGGAATTATATTTTATTATGTTTATTATGTAAGGAAAAATAATTGTATATAGATTGCACTACAAAAGAAAGCAATATCTAGCTAATGAAACTTGTAGTGTTTTCAATTTTCATGACTTTCAAAATTTAATAAAAAATGAAATCACCCAAAAATGAAAATGCTGCAATTAATTCATTCTTATGTTGTTCCAAAACCACATGTCTTTCATTTGTGAAACACCAGCTAATGAATCTTTGAGGAATATCCTTGGAACAAAAATTTATAAAGCACTGGTAGAGCTCAAAGGTTGTGGGTTGTTTTTTTTCTATAACTTTGCCAGGCCTAGAAATCATGTTTTTATATTTCCATATATTTGCACATTTTTCTTGGGCCGCTGGATCCCTCTTGACCAAAAGACAGAAGACTTGGAAAAAAAGAAACAGAAGACCAACATGTGCAGAGGGGAAAGCGAGAAAAACAAGAAAGGTCTGAGGTTGACAGGAAATGTGTGGATGAGTGGCACTTGTCACACCCAAGTTTTCTCATCTGTCACTGAGGGACAAACACCTATGTGCTGCTTTTTCAAGGCCTCTGTCTGCATCTCTCTCTGAGTAAGCCAATGGGAGCACCAGACATTTTTTCCTAAACCTGATGAATAACAGAGTGTATTGGCAGTGTGACAGAGCAGAACTTTGCACGCAAAAAAAGACCTAAATCAATTAAGTCTCAAGATTGCAAACAACAATAGGAATTTTGTCTCTGAAGAGACTGCTGCTAATGTCTAAGACAGAGGAGTGCTTAATCAAATTAGCTCAAACTCCATGACAATAAAAACAAAATTAGGGTTATAAAGTCAAAAGAACTGCCAAACGGTCTAACAAAAAATGCCACCAAAGACACGGTCTAACAAAAAAACGCCACAGAAGTCACCAATCAAGCCTAAGCTAAAGCCCCTTTGCATTTCTCTGTACAGAAAGCACACGGTTGGGTCCTACCTTTGCATGTAGGCAATACTTTGTCCCATACAGGCTTCCCATCAACCCCAATGACGCAGGTAAGAGTGGGCTGCCCCGCAATGATGTAACCTGAGTCACACTGATAAGTCACGGTTGATCCCAGTTTGTAATCCATTCCCATCCTAGTTCCATTCATAATGTTTCCAGGGTCAAAACAGGCTTCCCTTGGCTTTTCTGTTAAATTAAAATATCATACAAATATCTTTTGGTTAGACGACATAGTGCCTGGCATGTAATCAGTAAAAGTATGTTGCTATGCAACAAAAATAACCATCAGTCACAAATAGCTTCTCAGAAACGAGGTCATAGCTGTGCTTTAAAAAAAATACCTTCCACACCAACCTTCCATAAACCTGACCAATTAGCATCCATTTTACTGCAACAGTAACAGTTTATGGGGAAAGAGGGAGACAGGAAATTGTGGAGAGATAAAATTGCCATCTTGGCAACTCCCCAGTCAGCTGATAAAATTCAGCAGGTCACCCTTCTAATGAAAATCACAACCATTGGGTGCCATTGTGTACTTGAGGCTCCATGTGCCAGCTGAGCAAATGCCACTAATATAAACAGGGATACATATGATATATAACATTAAAAAAGTTCTACTAATGTTACTGCAACAACATTTTTTGATGAGAACTGGGTGAATTTTCAAACAACATTATCCAACGTTCTGAGAATGTTCCCTGTTAGCTGGGATTATAGACATCAAGTGCATCTATCTAAAAGACCAAAAAAAAAACACTGGCTAGGCGTCAACAATTGACAGATGCTGTGTTCGAATTTGCCCCATATACCAGTACACATAGTACATAGTACACTATCTGAGGGGAAAGCTTTTGTGGTGGTGGTGTACATAGTGTGTACATCATTTAAATGTATACATGTTGTGTACATGATGCACTTTAATAACAAGTATACAAACAATGTACAGTTCCTCACTGTACAGTCACTGCTCATTTTCATTTGGAACACTGACAAAATTGTTTGCACAATCGCAGCAAACGGCCCACACATTTTAAACAAACAGGCCAACAAATAATAAACCACCACACCTGGAATTCAATTAAACCAGCTATGACCCTTAACAAAACTAATCAGATGCACATATCCCGCCATATCTTGCATTCTCTGCCAGCCGTTGGCAGAGCATTAAAAAGACAGGTAGCATAACAGTGAAAAAAAGGGAGGAGAAAGTAAATGTTAAAAGAGAGCAGACTATGGTCTGTCTTTCTGGCATCCGACACCAGGAGGACAGTCGGAGAAAGATCCGGAGGTGGTGCTTGGAGATGCTGCCAAACAACTTGACAGTTAACAGCTCTCTGTCTGTGCTTCAGGGACCTGAGAAAGTGGGAAGGAGGTTGGGAGATTCTATCTGCAAAATTGCAAGTGTGCAACACAATCTCCCTTGTATTTCCGCAACAACAGAGGGATTTAGGAGTGCAGCTGGGGTGTGCTGCACAGCCTCCAGATATAGCCACTTACCTTTACACGCATTTTCAACACACAGCAAGCCCATTAAATATTTGGACATTTAAGTCACTTTTTCAAATGTATGTATGCAATTGCCTTAGACAGCACAATACCAAACAAAATTGCATTCATTTTTAATAATTTTAAATAAAGATAACACAAGTATATTATGGCGCCCTCAATAAGTATTGGGACAGTAAAGGAAAATTTGCTCTGTTTGCTGTGGAGACGAGAAATCTTTTATGATTAAAAGAAGAACATGAGGCAAATGTACAGACTGTCACATTTTTTGACATTTTTTACTCCTTTTCTGAGTCCTCTCCCTCGTCTTCATCTTATGTGTGTTCTCATCAAATGCAAGACTCAGACTGCAGAAGCAATGGACAGAACTGATGCTACACGTTCCCTGCTTTTAATGTGTGAACAATTAATGCAGCAGGAAACAGCTGATCACTTACAAACACAAGTGAGCCAATTGTCCCAATCTTAAGGCTCACATTAGATAGAAGGATAAAACTCCGCTGTTCTTATAAATGTACTTTTACTTTTGCCTCATATTCACATTTTAATCATAATCACCTATTAATCATAATCATCAAACTAGAGCATTTCTTTATTTACTGCTTCAATACTTATGGAGAGCATTGTAATAAATATCCATCAACACAATTTTTAAAAAATATGTTCCCACAAAGTAAGTAAGCCATATGGGTCTGAAACAGCATGTAGGTGAATAAATGAACTACATTTAACTGTAAATGTGTCCTCTGCTAGGACCTATGATCAGGTGGTTAAAAGGCAATGCAGAAATAGCTCAGAGCAGAGAAGTTAGTTTTGAGTCTAGCATCCAGAATCAGGCATCATTTGCATGCAGATGTGACTTTGTTTGATTTATTCTTATTTAATTTTATTAGTCAGACATTTTTAAGTAGCTTAAAGTCGAAGGTTAATTAAAGAATATATAGCTTAAGGTCCAAGATTAATTAAAGTATATATAACAAAAGAGAGAAAAAAACTCATATTATCAAAACATTCATATTATATTGCCATACTTGATGCATTCTAATTAAAGGCACAGCGAGACTAAGAGACATGTTTGTTATTGCAGTGCAAAGCCAAGAAAACAAAGAAAACAATGACATAATCACACTCAGGTCTAATCTTTAGAGGCAAAAGGTAAATGGACATCTATGATTCTGTCTTGAGAACACACTGAACCAGCTCTGCTCTATACTGTCAAAAAGAGTTTAAAAGGGTTAAATTATGCATTTTCTTTAAAGTTATCTGTGACACAAAGTCACTAGGTTATTCATGCATGTCTATCCTGATCAGCTATGATATCCTGATCATTTAAATTATGTTAAAATGCTGTTTGTGGACTACAGTTCAGCATTTAACACCATAATTCCCTCCATACTCGCCACTAAGCTGAAGATCCTGGCCTTAGCCCACCCCTGTGTCGATGGATTTCCAACTTCCTGCAAGACAGACCTCAGGCAGTACGGGTTTGCTGACGATACTGTGGTGGTGGGCCTGATCTCAAATAACAACGAGACGGCCTACCTAAAGGAGATTAAAAACCTGGAAACATGGTGCCAGG
>JAZGTI010015033.1:0-13695 GCA_036877585.1 Botia kubotai
CATAAATGGAGTGTAGATCTGCGATGGGCTGGTTCTTACTCTGGGACTGGTGGTGGAGGACAGTTCTGAGGCTGAAGATCGCATGGACCCTGATTGCTCATTCTCATGACTGATGTGAACAGAACTTGAAGATGAAGCTGTTGTTTGCACGAGACTTGTCACGCTGTCCTGTGTGTGTATTTCACTGGAGAATAGCATCGTGCTGTATTGAGCAGGAGTATATCTAAGAAGACTATTGTTCAGCCTGCTAACTCTTGAGGCTGGCAGGACAGAACTGGGTTGGTCAGGTGTCACATACGGCTGCTGTTCAAATCTAAGAAAACAGGAACAGAATATGTATGTAGATGTTGCTCTGAAAGAGGTTCTTCATTTCTTATGGCAAACCATCTTGTGCTCCTTACCTAATAGGTAGGTCACAGCCAACTCCAATTTCCCTGGTGGATACTTTAGTTTCTGATGCTCTCTGTACAGACATAAAATACTTCAGCTTGTCTTCTAACTCATTATTCTAGGAAAAGAAGCAAGGCAAAGGACAGAGTCAGAAAATAGGCATGGAAAACTGAGCATAGAATTAATCAACAGATATTTAGACAGATTGTTGGACTAGGCCTGACTCAGCATAGACGTAGAGATTTGAAACGACCATCAAAGAAAATCAAACTCAAAGTGTCCAGCTGACAGAATAGCAGTCGAATGTGTTCACATTCAGCAAGCTTCTTCCAACCATTCTGTGCCTTGTTGGTGGAGACAAGGAGCGTGCAAAAACCAGATGTGTGCTACATGGTCCTACCTCACACTCCACTATGGCAATCCTGTCCTGCAGCTCAGCGATGAACATGTCCTTCTGTGCAATTTTGGCCCTTAATGTTTGAACCTGTGGAATTTTTGTTTGGTTTGTTTGTTTGTTATTTTGTATTGAATGTCATGTCAAAAGAGTACAGCTCGTTAACTTTTGTCTGGCTAATTTTGTCTACATGGTCCATTCCTTAACAGCAGAGTCTGAATCCTCACCTCCTCTATCATGGTCTTGACCTTTCTCTGCTGAGAAAACACCATGTCATTGAGGTGCTTTATTCTCGCTCTCAGTTCTGTGGCTTCCTCCCTCAGTTGCTCAGATCTGAGAGGAGAAACACTCTTTTTAAGTCATATATGCAATAAAGCCGCTATTATTCTGAAATTCAATTATGCTCCTGTTTGTTTTTAGCAATTTGAGCAAATCCCTGTTAGGAGAGAACATTTAGATGTTTTTGTGTAAATGCTGTGCATCACAATGTCTTGAAATGTAATTATTACAGTGATGTTGCTGGTTATTAGGACCCTTGGGCTAACCAAATCATTTTAAGTATCCTGAATTAAGAAAATACAACAGTACACTGGTTTCAGCTAAAACACATATATAATATACTGGATGTCTTACTCTTTTGTCACAGCTTTATCTGCATGGTCAACTTGGTCCAAACTACGTAAGCGTTGTTCACAGTCGCAAAGCTTTTTTATCAAGTCTCCTTTCTCCTGTTATAAATAGCAATGCTGTATTAATACAATAAAAATGCCCTCAGTTCTGACCATTTTCTTCAGGGGTTAACATGTAAAGTGATGGTGAAGTGATGTTATTTACCTGAGACATGCAGTTCAGCAGTCGCTCCACCTCTAAAATTCTTTGGTCCCTTTCCGCTATCTTGGCTTCAGCTAATTTCACATTCCTCTCTGCCTCTTCAAGCCTCCTCATGTAATCATCCAGCTGTGCCTGTGTCAAAAGTTCATGGAAATCTTACAAACAGTTTCATTCATGTTATTTTACTTTCTTGAGGAGTCGAAAGTCCTTCTTTCTACCACTAGGTGGAACCCTCATTTTAAAAAATGAATTTTTCTATTTTCCTGGCGAATAACTACAGATGTTTCCTGTTATGAGATTGAAATCCTTGCGCTCTGCTTGTGAAGTATAATACAAAATCCCTCCAGTCGTTATACAATGTGTTAGAAGTTCTTAAACTATAACAGACTAATGCATTTGTTACATTTGTTAGATGAAAGCTGTATTCTGTGTAGTTGTGTACCTGCAGAGCCTCTATCTCTTCTATGTATTTCTTCTGCTGTTCCTGCAGCTGTAACTCATATTCCTTCTGTAGTTTAGCACTCATCTCCTTCAGCTCCTGAGTTTTGGTCTCTTGAGAAGTCTCCACCTACACACAAAAACTCTGTTACCACAGTTTTAAAACATGCATTTCAAAAAAGACATTCAGCTTTTTTTTCAACATAAAGGTTTATTATATAATAGGTCATAGGTCTTTGGTTTAAAAAATGTACTATTTACTAAATTGTGCAACATTTTGGGAGGAAAAATGTACTTTTAAAACAAAAATCACCACAATGGTATTACAGTTTTTTTTTAGAAATGGCAGCATAGTACTACAGTGGTATTATTTGAAGCACAATGTGTATACATATGGGGTAATCATTCATTATCATGATCTATATCAAGGTACCAAGTATGATCTGATACTGTCCCTGTACTTTGGGGGGGTTTGGTTATTTGTGCATGTGTAGTGGTGCACCTGATGTTTCAGAGAGCAGTTTTCAGCCTGTGCTGCTGCTAGATGTCTCTCTGTCTCCTTCAGTTTCTCTTCGGTCTTCTCTAAAGAGCTGCGCAGAGACTTCATCTCATCACTGTTCTCCACTCGGTTTTGACAGTTTTCCAGCAGAGATTTCTAAAACAGCAGCACACTTTTATAATGATGACGGTGAAAGCACGGGTCATTCCTCAAAGCACGTGTCTGTTCTGGCTGCAGATAAGTTTTTATCTGTCACTTTTGCAGTAAATGTATTTATAAAAACAAAACTTGTCCGATAAAGTTTTCCCTTGAAACTGCTTCACGGTCATGTTCAGGCTGTTCTGTGCCTGGTAAAAATGTTTGTTAAGAAACAATGCTGAATAAAAGCCACATTAAATGATACCTGCTCTGACCCACCTTACCCTGCTATATAAGGCAGTGCTTAATGCTGCATTGATTGTGTGTAAATGAAGTGCTGCAAAACATTTCATAATTCTGTTTCGTAAGTATAATTTCATATAGTTTAATATTTTTATATTCATAGTTTCAACCTTTAGCATTAATCTTCATTAATGTAAATACATATGCACATCTAAGCAGCAGTAAAATACACCTTCACACATTTATGACACTACAGTATGGTTTTCTGTAAAGCTGCTTTGAAATGATGTATTTGATGTAAATGATGTATTTTAAGGGGATTGCAAATAAATGTGATTGGACCTGACTTGAAATGTTGACCAGGGCCAACATGTGTAGCAGGCTGTTTACAAACACAATGTCAACAGCTTTTTTTGAGAGACCCAGCGTTTGTCAGATAGCAATGACTGTATTCATTGTGTACCTGTAGATCAATGTTTGCTGATATGAGAGAGCTGTTCATCTGGTCAAAGCTATCCATAGCTGCCCTTCTCGTCCTCACCTCTGACTCTAGGTGTCGCTTATGAGAGTTGGCCACCTGGGACAAATACAGTCAGCACTCAGCACATTGTCCTATCACTAAGAAATGTATTTTTATTGTGTCTGACAGGGTAAGGCTGGCCTCTTATTGTTCTTTAATTGAGAACCTGCTTTGTGTTTAAAAAAGCAAGATGATATTCTAAGATATGAGTCACATGTTTTACTCACCCTTAATTCCTGAGATAATTTTTGCATTGATTGTTGCATCCCGCCAAACTGGCCGTACATGCTCTCTCTGACTTTTTCTAATGAGTCACGTACCTGCGGGAAATAAAGAAGTGTGTTTTTTATAATGTGATCACATATTTCACACCTGTTTCAAGAAACATTATCTTGCTGGATCTAAACCATTTGATAAAGGCCTAAACATTACAAGCAGGTATTTTCCTGTAGCTCAGCTACAGAGCGATCTTGTAGCTCAACTGGTAGAGCATGTGTCAAGGTCATGGCTGCCCAGGAGCACAAACTGATGTAATGTGCTCCTTTAAACAATGTAAGTCTGTCACTGGTTAAGGTTGCAGAAAGGTATGCTGAACACCAAAAAGTTGATTTTTTCACTCTTTATAGCCATATTTTTACATAAATGCTGATTAACATATTTTAGCTGTGCTATTAGCCCTTCTTTCTTTGAGGTTAGAAAAGAATTTCTTGCTGTGCTTACCTCTCTGATGTACCTCATTTCATCCCTCAGGAGATTGACAGACCACTCGCGTGCCATCACTTCCTGTTGGTGGTTGGCGCCTGTGCTCTGCACCACGCCGTAGACTCTGGGCCCGTGCTGAGCAGGCTGTTCTCTGATGACGCCATTGGTTACAGGGCACTGAGGGAACAGAACCACAGGGGTCAGATTTCAGTTTGTAGATGTTTAAAAGGAGAGAGTGTCACTGTTGTGTATTGGTGTGATGTGTATTGATGCATGTCTATTAGTGCATCCTGGCTATCAGAATAAGACCAAGGCTGTCACTGTTAGGGGTATATTTAAGGGTAAGAAAGTGTATCTATAAGCTGAAATATTTCAAGCATTGCTAAAGAGTGTTCAGAGCGAGAGGTTGGGATGTAGACAGTGTCATAAGCGTGTCATATTTCTGCAAATATGACACGCTTTTTTGTACATTTAGATGTTTACTAGGAATGTTGTCACAACTGAACCAATAGGAGTTTTCAAACCATGTATTCGAAGGCACTTGCCAATGCTACAAATATGTGGTGAAAGTACATGAAGAAAATATTTATTTAGTGAGATATTTAGTGGTGAACTTAAACACGTTGCCGTAATGTCACACCCCTGAAGCAATGAAATGTTAGAAGCTCTTGCTCCATGGCACCATTGGTGACCGTCGGCTTTCTGATCTGGGCTGGAGGTTCTACTGCATAATTCTGGAATCTGGTACTATTATAAAGGAGTCATATTTCAATTAATGCATGTCTTAAGAGAGATTGTTTGTGATGTTTTTGTAAAGAGTGAACAAATGTGTTATGTAACAAAAGCCCTAAAGCAGATACACATCATGTTGTGCTTGCGTGGCAAACAATAATGCACAAGCTCAAATACCTTGAAAACCAGAACCTGTGTTTTATGCTCCAACATCATTCTAGCATGATCGCAGATAAAATGACTCAGATAATATTACAAGGTGTCATGAAAAGCAAATAAAATACGTATGGTGTTTGAAAAGCACATAGTTATGTTATACTGATAAATTGTATAGCTTGAATGCACTGTAAGTCGCATAAATGTAAAATGTAAATGTTACATAAGGCATTTAAAGTTAGAATACTGTTGCTGTTGTTTATTTTCTGTAAGGCCATAATACATGAAGGTCACAATGTTCTCCAGATACAGTAAATATAGTTAGCAGTACGGTTTGTTTGTGCTGTGGTGAAGCTGTCGCACCTTGTCTTCCTGTTCAGATGATTCTCTTCCAGGAGGTCTCTCTCTCTGCATGAGACCATTTCTCCTTTTCCAGGAATCACTGAGCGCTTTTTCTTCCTGTGATGTAACAGAGTGGCTTTAATATTACTGCTTTAATCTTCTAAAATTCTTGGTAATGCTTGTGTTTGGAAAAAACAAGATTGCTAAAAATGCATAACAAAGATCATGGGTTGGACTATATCATATATTTCACTCATTTAATGCAAACTCTCAGTTTTCTCATTTAAGAGAAACAAAATGGCTATACTTTATTATATGGGTACTATTTTTCACACAGTACTAAGGTAAAACTATATTGATTAATTCCAGCTGTGATCACACACTCAGGGTGTGGAACTCTGTTTTCTCCTTTCATGACATAGTTTCTCAGAACTGTAATCTCATTCATGTTGTGACCACGCCCCCCTTACAGCTCTAGTCCAAAACAAAGTATAGAGCTTCCAAACAGAGAGAGACTGGATTGCAGAAGACCTCTGTTAGAATGATCTATAAGACCCCTGCAGCTCATCTCAGCTTTTGTTGAGTTGAGAACTGCTTTTCATTTAAATAGAAAATCTAATATTTTAAAGTAGAGAGCCTAAGATTAATGATTTACCCCGACTCTGACTGAAAGGGAGATATCGTGTGGTAGTGAGGGGAGATAAGAATAGAACAATCATGTCAGCGAGCGTTTTAAAGACACATTTCAACTTGACGGCAGAGAATTGAAGCAAACAATGACAGACAAACACTAATAACAAAGCTCAGCTGCATAGAAGTTTCATAACCCTTTTTTAAAACTATTCCTGTGCACAAAATTGTACTGATACAGTACTTCATCTCTGCACCGTGTTAACCCCACAAAATAAAAACTTTGTGTTATGCCTTTTCATATTCTTTATATGTAATCTATATGTACTCATGTAATCTTAATGATAGAATGGCATTCTCTACCCTCTCTCTACCCATCAGCTGCTGTATTGTTGTTGTACAAAGCTTCACTGGGGGCTGTTCATTGTCTAGCACCTGCGCTTAACCTACATATCTGTTTGTATACAGTGGGTGAAAAACTGCCCACTCTGGCTTTACTGAGAACAGTTGTGGGGTCATTGTATGAGGTTAAGCTTAATGTTTCTAAAGGAAACACTGATCTTGGATCAGTGTAGAATTCTGGCTTTCCTGTAATCCAACAGGTGTAACTCGGACAATGCAGACCACAGATACAGCAGGCCCGTCTCCCACAGTGGATCAGATTACTAAACACATTTCTAAATTTGCAATGGACTTCTTTGTCACTGATATAGAAGTTTTAGAAAATCTTTCAATTAAAATGTTTTAATTTTGCTCTTTTTTTTGCTTAGTCATTACACATCTTCCTCTATTCAGCTTTTCATTCTTCCTTTGACCTGTTTGTGATTTTGTACAGTTATGTCACTACCAGTTGCAAAAGATTATGTTTCTAAACCTGTGTACAGAATCCCTACATAAACCTGCTGTCACCGTTTAATACAAGACAGTAGATGCTTATAACTGGGGATAACCAAATATTTTGAAACACTAAATAGCAAACTTAACACAGGGGTTGCTTAAAAGCACTACAACAAGCTGTACACAGTGAGTGATTGGTCAGTTCACATAAACGTGTGAGGTTTACAGGGTATCATTCTAAATGCCAACCACAGCACTTACTGTGCAGAGCAGAAAGTGGTTTTAATTTTAGTTACAATGCACACAACATAATGACAAGCTTCAATAAGCCCTGAGACACTGATAGGGCAGTTTGCTGTTGGCAGAGCTCATGGATTTCTATTCCTTACTGGTATCTGGCTTATGAAAGTACCTGATGTTCCCAAAGCAGCTACTATCAGAGACCCAGCAGGGCAGATATCAGTTTAGTTTCAAGGACGTAGAGCTTCCAAGCCAAGATACAGATAAAAACTCTCATGTACTTCTGGACACACCTCTCTTGAGTGCTTTTCATGTCTGTAGAAGGCTTTTGGCAACTTACACAGTAATTTCTCACATACACTTACCATGATATCTGGTTGATAAACAAGCTCAAAATGTAACTTTTTTCAAATAAATTCCTCTTTTTAAAAAATGAATGTCTAAACTGAATCAGATTAGTAAATCTCTTAGACTATCATTATTTTCTGTTCAGTTTTCCCTGAACTTTGAGTAATAAGCATTGTCTGTGTGAGAGACGTTGGGAGAAAAGTTATATTAAATTATTATAACAGAATATGATGGTAACATTTTATCAATATTGTAATGTTTCAGTTTCAGTTGGTATAATTAAACTACAGTATTTACAGCTAAATCATAACTTGGACCAATCAGTAATTTATGTTGTCCTGTTGATCTTATCCTGTTATTTGGCCATTGTGCCATTTGCGGCCCTCCTCAAACACACTGAAGATACCAGTCAGTGAAAAGAGGAAGTCTATTATAATGATGTGAGGACATGTTTAGCGCCAATCTGTCTGAAAACAACAAGTTTACTGAAAGATTCCAGAATGATACTTACAGAGTTGACTGTTTCATTTTGAGGTTTGGGACTGTTCTCCGGTCGCAGAGTGAGTCTGAGACGCCTAATTCTCCTCTGGTGGACGTATTCACAGATACACAAAATGAGCACAAGAGAGCATTGATGAATACACAAAGAATAGACAGATAAACAAACAAACAAGGGTTCAGTCACACTGTAGTTACCCTGTGGCAGCAATTATTTAAATTATGTAAAACACATAACACACAGTCTAGAGTCCTGATGAAAAAATATGCTACACATTCTGAGACACAATATATAAGGTATATAATAACATTTAATAACATATAATTAACATTAACATTTTTAGATAGGGAATTTATAGTGTCCACAGAACAACACACTTCTGCACCTGTTCTCAATCTGTATCATCATATCAAAGTCCTGCCAAACACAACATTTACCTTACTATTGATTTGTATTGTTATATTGTATTTACTTTTACTGTAACCTATAGAATAAACAACAACATTATATATGAAAATATGAATATATCCTCCATTAAGTCTTTGATGATTAATGTCAACACATGTGCCATTATCACTATAATCATCACTAGAGTCAAAAATGCTTGATGCTATGTTTTGGATGGCCTCTCTTGTTGTTAGCTCGCTCTGAGTGTCAGTTGATTAGCTGTAAGAGCGTCTGTGAATGACAGGCTAAGTGCCTGGCCCTGATAAAATAAACATGACAGGGCCCTGCCTCCCCAGACGTCAGCTCTTTTTACAGGCCCTCACTAAAAAACACAACCCTAAGCCCATGTGGAAACTCCACTCACACGCGTCAACAGCACGGCTCTGTGCCACTGAGCCTGGATATGGACAAACCCTCAGAGCTCGTTCCAAAACACAAATGACAGAAGAGAGCAGAGGGAAGTGTAGGAAGAGAGACACAGAAGAATGGAGAGTAATTTGAAACAAGCAAACGAAATAACAGCATGAATAATAACATAAAACGCAAACATAAACAAGGACAGAGAATCCTGGGAACAGTTACAGTTAAGAAAACTAACAGAGAAACAAAGTTCAAAAACAAGCAGGAAAATGGGCGGACAGAGCTGTGGAAGGAAGACCTCCCCCCACCCATCTTGTTTAGTCTCTAATATATTCATCAATGTCTCTTACCTCATTGAGGTCCAGTGTCTCTGTGGTGGTTGTGGTCCTGATGGCACCGGCTGTGCCATTTTTCAGCATGGCTCCTTTTTTAATGTCCTTTTTGGTTCAAGCCTCACATTCACCCAAATAGTATCAATGTCTGCCCCCACTACTGCAGGCTACACACCAAAGCAGCACAGACTTGCTGTGTGAAAGAGAGGAAGAATGAAAAAAACTTTCCCTCAACAGCTCCGCAAAAATTCCTTCCCCCGGATGAGAAGGGAAAGCGAGTGAGAGAGAGTATCAGGGAAAAAAACGAGTATCAGTACTCCAATGTGCATAGGTCAGTAGAAAAACAGCACTCCACTGGGCAGGCAACTCCAGAGTGACAGCGTTCCATATGACTCCTCCTGACAGACAGAGAGAGAGAGAGAGAGAGAGAGAGAGAATGTCAGTCATCTGTGCGGTCTGCGTAAACCTTGTTTCCCATCAAACCCGTTGAACCACATTTCATCTGTATGCTCTCTCTAGCACCCACCCACCTGTCACCAACTGTTTTATGAGGTGGAGTCCATGCCATATGGGTGGAGTCCTCTCCATGTCTGTACTGTATGGTAGCTGTTACACTTTAGGAGGCTTATTCCACTTCTAAATAATTTGGTTATTTAAAAAGGCAATATTATCATAACAGTGGCTAACAATGAAAACTTTGATTAAAAAGAAAAATAAGGAAATTATTGCAACAATGCACATGAATATTTTCTGTAGCTCAGTGGTTAGAGCATAGCGTTAACAACGCCAAGGTCATAGTTTGATCCCAGGGATTGCACATACTCGAAATAATGTATATGTATAATGCAATGTAAGTCGCTTTGGATAAAAGCGTCTGCTAAATGCATAAATGTAAATGTACATTTTTATGAGTGATTGTGAGGACAAAATTGCACAGATATGATAATTGACATCTCCACATCCCAAGAGTGTTTTTAAAGTAGTGAGTTTTGTTTGATGAAATCTTTAATCTGTGTGATTTTGTTTACTTATATATCAAAGGGCAAATTGTAGATCAATCATTAATTTTAAGAACAGATAGTCTACTACAGCTACCAGTTTAATCATTAACTCTCTTACTGGTTTCACTTTTCTCCATAATTGTTTGATTCTGTCTGAGGTTCACGTCTTTTGGCTTCTGGTTCTAAACTAGATTTAATCATCAAAATATGGATAATTTTGTCATTTTAGTGTCAATCAATCTTTTAAACATGAAAAAGGATCCTTGGAGGAGTGCTACCCTATTAGACCACTATTTTCTTGCTAGTTCTGTTCAGTGTGCTAAACGCTGCATGAAGCGCCGAAGAGGTATTTAAACAAAACCATTATTTTCACCACTGTGCTTTTAAACTGTATGCTGTTCCATTTGAACCATGTTTAATTTTGTGGACGCCAATACGTTTAAAATATGAAATAGCATGAAAGAATAAATAAGCACCCTTACAATTTTAATTACTTAACAGGATTATGTTTAAGGCATTTATCAGTTGTTCTTATACAAGTGCTAGAAAACAAACCGCTAACCATACAGGTCTAAATAAAACAACTCAACGCAAACTGGCCTTCTTGCCAGAGCTGCGAATGTGTGTCTGAAGATTGTATACTGTATACTGCACTTCTCAAGAAGCTGTTTTCATTACAAGTGTTTTTATTAAATTTGCTCACTGAAATTAATATTTTATTAATTTATACAATTTTTAGGCAATGTGAAAATATGTATTTGTGCATGACTTATAAATCAGCCAAATACCACTGATCAGAATTAATGATGAATGTGAAACAGAATAAATCAATTTATATAGTTTCACTTGAACTGTGCTTTTAAAAAAGATCATTTAAATTATGAACACTTACATGAGAGCAGTTCATTCATATTAGTGGCTTAATAAAGTTTATTTTATGTGGAACTGGAGTGCCGCCATGTTGAGATGAGATCACATGTCAAATACTACCCACCTCATCTCACTCACTTTAGAAATTGTCATTGTTAACTGAAAACATTTTTATTTGCTTAATGCTGCATCAATGTCACTGGATTTAAAGTCTACTGTCCTCTGGCTGAGGGCGCATAAAAAATACAATATGCACCTTTATTGGGGGGTTTTTAAATGACTTGGCTAGACAAATTTATATTCTTTGGCATTCATACACCAGTGCATGCATTAACTTATGAAGAGAGTGTTTATGGAAGTACTGTAGCAAACAATGGCAGCATGAAATTGAATGTTCTCACAAGTACATAAATTATTCAGGAAAACTATTGATTGTTTTGGAGAACAACACACATTACAACACTTTCCTGGCTGGGGACTTTTTCCACATTACTGGCAAACCCGGATGTAACATTCGGGATTTCACTGGACAAATCTGCACAGCTGCTTTGTCTTGCCATGTGAGATATTACTAAAGTCAAAAATCATTACTCAGTACACAACATTACAAATAAATTGCAGTACTGTTGCACCCACCCAATCCACCTCACCCACAGCTTACGTCTGCCTGCCCCCACCCTGCATAATGAAGAGCAAAGTGAGTTAGGAACCTACAGGTAAGTTCATTGTGATTTTTAGGTATTGTCACCTTGCTCACCTGGTCTTACCTGATGGGTTGGATTCCCTGATGTGCAGATCAGAGAAGACTCATGTTTCAGAGATGAGATGAGGAGTGACACCAGGAAATAGTTAAAAACAGAGAGATAAACACAGCTAACAAAAACAGCAGAACACGCGATGTGTGTTTGTCTGGAGAGGTTCTGTATGGGAAGAAGGGCAAGTGTGGGCCTAAAAAAGCAGTTCGCTATTACTGAAATATTTTCATCTCATACTTTTATACATCTATACACTCCACAGGGACTTTTTCTCAGAGAGACTTCAGAAAGTGCAGAAAAATGATTTATGTTTCTGTGACTGTTTTCTTAACAAACCTGTCGGCAGAAGCTACCTAAATCTGTGAAAAGCTCTCTGTGGGGTATCATTCTCAAATGTAAAAAGAATTCATACATATTTATTCTAAAATTGTTTACATTATTTTGTAGAATTATAATGAACTTTATATAAAAACAACTAAAGTTTATGGTTTGTCTGCATTTAGATAATGAAGTAAACATTCTGTCTTGATTTGATCAGTAATAGTCTAATAAAGAACATTTGAATTGTACAACTTCAGCTGAGACTTTGAGTTGCCACTCAAGTGACACTCAGTCACAGTGCTCAGTTTTGTATAAAATAAAACACAGAATTAAACACTGCCTGTTCAGCACAGTTTTAGACTGGATTAAACTGAACAGTAATGTAGTTTGATTAAGCAATATTTACATTTAGGCATTGTTATCCAAAGCAACTTACAAGGTGAGGAAAACGAATATGAAGCGATATATCATAGGGAGACAATAACATAAAAAGTGCTTTACAATGTTACAGTTACAAAGTTACAAAGGTCTAACAATCTTTTGAGGCACTACCTGTTGAGGGACAGAGAAATAAGAGTTATCGGTCTGATTTTTTTTCCTAACTAGGGAGAGCGGGTAATTTATTCTTCTCAAGGATTTACAGAGAAGTTTTTAGCTGTTTCTTAAATTCTGTGAGGGATGAGACTGACCGAACAGAGTTTGGCAGATCATTTCACTAACATGGAATTGTGAAGTTAAATGAGCAGTAGAGTGATTTTGTTCCCTTTGAAGAAGGTGCCACAAAGCACCACTCATTTGCTGACTGCAGGCTTCTGGATGGGGTATAGATGTGTCGGAGGGTGTGAAGGTTTCTTGGTACAGAGCCAGTGGCCATTTTACATTTGCATTTATGCATCTGGCAGATGCTTTTATCCAAAAAAAACTTACATTGCATTATACTATACATTGTTTTTGAGTATGTGCAATCCCTGGGATTGAACCACTGTACTGTAACCACTGAGCTACAGTTTTTTTTATATAAGAGATGTGACATGCTCTTTTGGGCTCCTGGATGACAAGCTAAGCTGCTAGCTGCTATAGTTTAGTAATCAACAGCGTGTATTATTTAACCCGCACTGCTTCTGCCTTAATAAATGAAGTCTGTTGTTTAGATAGCAGCTTCCCGCCACTGTCACTTTGAGTTTACAGGTATGTACAGCTGACTATCTAACAACATCCCGTGTAATGTCCACACAGGAGTTGAAAAATGAGCTCAAAGAACTGGTTATTTGACATTTGCAGGTAGACAGGAATGATGTTCATGATGACAGGGTTTAAGCTAAACTTTCAGAGCACATTTTTTGAGTGTTTTGAGTCTTTGTGGTGATGCATACAACTATTTTTGATTCTTCAAAGTCTAACGTTCCTAAAAGAAACATTTCTTATTTTCTATTCTGTAAAACTTGTATCCACAACAAGAACCTTTTATGCAGCAGAAAGGTTCTATAAATATTAATGACTCCATATGGAACCCAACAAAGAACATTTTAGGAACCAGTACATACATTTATGTATTAGTATACATTTGATCATTAGTCTGTTTTTGACTAATGATGATAAATGTTAAATTGTATATTGTTAGGTAATCTTAATACTAGACATGCTGTCATTGCAATTTGTTTGAATAATTT
>JAZGTI010015034.1:0-13695 GCA_036877585.1 Botia kubotai
GTTTATTTACTCTGGTTTCACATCATATGAAGTGTTGTTAAAAAGAGCAACAGCTGCTGTACAAATAAACGCTAATCTTCTCAAACAGCGTTGTGTCACTAAGCTTGATAAAACAAACAAATTCAAACATCCAATGAAGGCATGAACCACTGAGCAAACTGTATGTGACGTTTCTAAAATAAGACGAGGTATGCGTTAAAAGAATGAAGATGTTTTTATAGTAGTGGCAGTTTTGTCTATTTTTAAATCTTGAGAAAGTCTGTATTTTTCTCTCCTGCTTCTCTCCAGATGGTTTTCTTCTGAGCCAGGTTTCAGCTCAGTGTGGGTATGGTAAGAGAGGAGTCTGAGTCTATCAGCAGCCGACACCTTGAAGGGCCGTCAACCTTAAGCTAAAAACAATTATTCACTCAAGTGGACCTTGAGTGAAAATGTAAAAAGAGAAGGGAACTCTCTCTAAACACAGGTAGGTTTAAAACAGCATTGTATGTATATATATATATCGACATGTAGCACATTTTAACAAAGCCTTTAAACTGAATTCAGTCTTTCAAATACACTGTTATAACAAACTAGTTTACTAACAGTTAATTATCATATTTGCACATAAAATATCAGTTAGGTGTAATTTAAAGGACCTTTCCAGACCCTGTTTCTTTTCATATTTCATAATGGGGATAGAGATTTAGAGATGAATCTCTTTGCTTGCAGAATCAAACTGAATGTTCCCACACACAGACACACAAATACCCTACATGGGGTTGTTTGATTGGAATGGCCTGCAATTGTACAATACAATTTGGCCTCGCATTTTACAATATTCCTGTTCTGGCTCTCAACACTGCAGCTGTTGCACTGCTAATTTATGCGCAACAAACCAAAGGGATAATCAGCGTTTTGAAATTGGACATGCGGTAGGAGGAGAGATAACACCTTTGAGG
Source organism: Botia kubotai (assembly GCA_036877585.1). Classification (NCBI taxonomy): domain Eukaryota; kingdom Metazoa; phylum Chordata; class Actinopteri; order Cypriniformes; family Botiidae; genus Botia; species Botia kubotai. The sequence goes on from JAZGTI010015034.1 coordinate 939, forward strand.
ACGATTTCATCAATAACCAATTAGCCCCATCCTGGAAAACCCATTTTGCGCAACCTGTCATTTCAACTAAATGTGAGGGAAAAAACGGATTGTTCGCTACATATGATGTGACTAGCAAATAAGGCCTTGCTGAACCAACTGCTCTTGCATCCCACAATTCCTTGGGCCCCTCATTGTACCTGCAATAACAGGACAACTGGAATATGCCACAGATCTTCTGTGAAAGCTTCTGTTGCCTGGCAACCACCAGGGCAAATCGATTATTTTTTACCTGCTCTATTATTATTACTACTTGTTCGGCTGTGTGTGAATTTCCTTTGGTTAATGACAATGGCTGTTTTTTATACACATTAATAGGAAAATAGGAAACTAATGGGAAACTATCTGAACACAGCTATCAGATACCATGTTAATATGGACACAGTGAGCACACTGAGTGCTGTGCGTTTTAGACAGAGAGAAATGAAAGTGGCTGTTTCCCGCAGTCACATGCTTTAGCCATCAGTATTTTCAGCGCCTGCCTTTGACAGGCAACAGGGACGCTTCTCTGCAAACACTGGGCCATTGGCAAGCCTCATCAGACAGCTAATTGAGAGGAAATAATTCAACATGGCTGCTGCTTTTGGCAGATTTTATCTGGGTGATCATTAAAGACTGTCTCCCATCCACCCAGCTAAATATGGCCTTAGATATTTCAGAGTTAAATATTTCTTTGAAATGTAAAGGAAATGTTACACAGAGCAATGAATTAAAGCACTTTACAGATAAATAACTACAAAATAGATAAGGGGGTACAGGAAATACAATAATTCAATATGTTGGGTCCAAAGGTCTAAGTACACTAGTAAATGCGTCTATTTTGCATTTTTTCAAATTGAGCGAAGCAAAGTTTATCTGAAATATCTACATGAATCTGGAAAGTTATTAGTATTTGGGTTGTGCTCCTTTTGCGGCATAAGCTAGCATCTTATGCTTCAATGAAGGCAAATAAATCAGACCTTCTGTACAAAAGACTTAGCAAAGTCAATGCAACAAATTTGCTCATTGGATTAGTGAACTAGAAATCCTAAACGTGTATTATTATTTTTACATTATAACTTTTTTGTTTTAACATTTTTCAAAATCATACAACTTTATTTCCAGGTTAAAATCCGACATTTTTACTGAGGTCTCAGACTGTATCTAGAGTTATATAACCAGATATAGACATTAAACATTTTTCCCCGTAAACATTTTAAAACAGATGTGCTGAAAAATAACCAAATGAGACCGACACACCACCTGTATTAAACCAGTCAACTGCTTTCTTAAACGTATCTTCTGACAAAATATCTTATCCTTATTCTGAACCCCTGCTGTGAAAGCCGAAGACTTTCTGCCAAAAACATCTTAACCAGTCAAACACAAGCAGATCGCAAGACACACACTGCAGCTCGGCACTCTGCCAACTGCTTCATTTTCCTAGCAGGACGGCTTTCATCACCAGGTGCACAAACATAAGATGAGGCCTATGACAATTACTGCATGTCCAGTGAACAGATAAGCTTATCTATAGTGGGCTGCTGTAACCATAATGTTGGATAATATTGGGCAGTAGTAATAGTTTGTATTGCGGTATAGCTACAATAAAGATCATAAAGCATACAAATAAAAGCCTAATGTGTTGATAGCATATGATGTGACTGACGATTAAAGAATCTGGCTGATCAATAATCATTCTTTTAAATGATACTTTAAAAGCGTGAAGACTAGATAGAAATATCTGCTGAAAGAACTGCTTGTATCAGTGGTAGTTTTACTGTAATCCGTTTCGATCCGAGCCTGCAGGAAAACAACGAGGCTCCTGGAAAACCAGCTTAATTAATAGAGTTCGTTCACGGCAACAGCAAATGCTTTTTGATAAGTCTTTTGTTCGTATGTGCGTGTTTTGAACAAAGGCTTAGATAAAAGCATATTTGATATGCAGACAAGTGTTTGAAAAGGGCTCCCACTAGAAAGGAAATAAAACAGGAGCAAATATGAAACAAAAACTTCAAAGATCCAAATGAAACCAACAATTTATTTTGCTTATGTAAGAAAAACAACAGCGACGAAATAAAGAACAGGAGGGACTGATGCTGGGGAATTGAATTTATAGGATGGATCACATCCTATAAATCACCTATACCAGACCAGGGTCAGTCACATGGGGAAGTTGTCACATGGGCTATATCTCAGTAACTATAAGGTTTTCGGCCATAAATCCAGTTAAAATATAGTTATAGCTAAATGTGATATAGACTCACCTCCACTATTGTAATCTTGGCTGCCTTGCACATTGGCTGGTTAAAGTTCCGTGCCGTTTTTCTGATGATACAACAAAAGCAAATAAAATCAACGTCAAATATGTGCTGTTGTTTTTGAAGACTGTTATAAATGGATGCATCGCATAACTGATTTAAAATCATTATCAATTTTCTAAATAAACTTCATATTTCTCCGCAATCCAAGACAAGCAGTAGCCTATTCATTTTTTACTGATAAGGAAACAGCGCGTCCTTGTGGTAAAACAAAATACTGCAGGTTACGTTGCGTCGTTGGAAATGTGAATTAGTACAACCATCTTCTCATATTGTCATGGTTTAAGGTGTTTGTAACTCATCTTTATATCTACTGTTTTCAAATCCAATGTAACACAACATCATTATCACTGTCCACTAACACACAGCTATTTTATAACAAGCAATATTCTATGTAGGCTGTGTAATATCTGGGTTTGAAATTACAGTTATTTTAACTGTTTGCCTCTTCTGCTATATAAATATGGTCGAAACAAAGGTACTGTTTATGTTCCCTGTTGCCTTGCACAGTAGGGCAGTGTTGCCTGTGGGTATGTGTTAAATGGAAACAGCAGGTGAGAGATTCTGAGTTATTTTCAGAATTGGGCAAAGCACCAACCACACCAGTGAACATGTGATTCGAAACTTTTAGTTAAAGAAAATCTTCCTATTCGTTTCCCCTGAAGTGGAGCTAAATAACCTGACAAAAGCAATAAGGTGGAAACATTAGGGTACCTGAAGATAACATTTCCTGCTTTGTCTGCTTTCCAGGCTTTGACCAGAGCAAAGTCACCCGTGATGGCTTTCTCCATGATGAAATGCCTGCCGTTAAATTCTCGCACCTGAAACAAGATATGTAAAATTGTCAGACTTGAAAAACCAGTATCCGTTTTACATTTTTATGCATTTGGCAGATGCTTTTATCCAAATCGACATTCAGTACTTTTGAAGATGCCACAGGTTTTACATTTTATCATTAGGTGCATTTCCTGGGAATCGAACCCGTGACCTTGGCATTGCTAGCACTATGCATGACCAGTACAGCTATTGATAGCAACTTCATCATCAGACACACTGGCTGTAATATTTTTGACCCCATTAAGACTGGGAGAGAAGGAGCAGCTCTTACCTCTCTGGGTTCACTGGCGATGGAGATAGTTCCATCTGCATTGTATTTGATAGGAGAGCCGCCCTCCTGGATCAGCGTGCCATAGCCTGTGGCAGTAAAGAAGGCCGGCACACCTGCTCCACCTGCTCTGATCCGCTCTGCTAGCGTGCCCTGCCACCAGAGGCACAGTCCCAATGTGAGAATGTTTCAAAACGTGTGCGTGCCTATTTTGTGTGCTTCACTGTAACAACCTATTTATTTAGATTAGTGACCTAGAAATAGCATGTATGTTAAATCCTTCTTATTCATATTAAGTAACAGCCTTTCTTTGTTTTACATTTTTAAACTCTTCAAAAAAATCTTTTCATATTCAAATTAGATTCAAACTCCAGAGTTTCAATATATTTGGAACTCTACTGTATATTGTGAAATGATAAAAGCACAGAAGCAGTAAACAGGGAAAAAGCACAATATGAGAACAATATAAGACATAGATCTGATGAAGTGTTTATTTTGAGGTTGGAGGGGTGGCTGATGATGCTTTCAAGGTTGGGGGGGTTGGTGAAGACGTTTGAAGTTAAGTCACCTGTGGGGTCAGCTCCACCTCCAGCTCACCAGCCAGATACTGTCTCTCAAACTCCACATTCTCCCCCACATACGACGAGATCATGCGCTTGATCTGTTTGGTCTGCAGAAGCAGGCCGAGGCCAAAGTCATCCACTCTGCAAAACACACATGAGAAACATCTACTGTCCACCTCAATGTGCTTCAGACATCTTAATGTGTACATGCTGAAATGTCCTGCGTTCTAACTCATTTGTTATTTAAAAGAGGTCATTTACAAGGGCTGTGACCATCCAAGACAAAAATGATACTTAAATGAAACGTAACTGAATACTTCACACTACACACATTCAATTACTAGCCCACTCAATTATGACATCATCAGAAAACTAATTTTCACTTTAGACTGGACTGTTTTTGGAAAAGAAGCATGCATTTTTAAAACAGTCTAACTTTAGTGTCAAAAAGCCACTAAATTTAGTGTCTACATTTAGTGTCAAATAAGCACCACTGTACCAAACAAGTCATTAAAATTCTAAACAAGCAGAGAAAACTGAGCCAAGGGCCACACAATTCATTTTTATAGCATAAAACATATAAAAAACCTTTACAGGTCTCTGTGGTCTCACTAGTTCAGTATGTGTGGTGACTGTACAGTTATTAAAGCAGTGACTCAAAGCTGATTGTGTCATTTATTTACATGACTTACTAAAACTAAAAAAAATAGTCGTTTGCTAGCCGTTTTCTCATTTTTAATCAAAGTCACTCTGTGTGGTAAAGCACATTTGGACATTTTTTACACCCATAACCTGCTTGTTTGAGCAATCTGTTGACAGATACACAGCAAGGTAAGCAGGTAATTTACCCATGACATGACATGAATGTCCCTTTAACACATCAGTCCACTTAGTGGCCATATTGGCAACATCCCCTGGCAGATATGTAAACTCATAGTTCCGAGATTAAATCCAATATTTCAAATTCAAACCAATTGATCTAACAATAGACAAATAAATCATGAGGGAGAAAAGATTTGATGACAGTTATTGGAGACATTTTAAATTGTATCATTTATAGGTTCAGTCACTCAACAGGGAGCACAAACTCTTTGTGTCACGATTTATCCTGCGGACTGACGAAGGCTACAATTAGACGCATGCTGTGGCATTCCTTGTTCTCATTAGCTCTCTCCTAATGTGTCCTCCTCACTTTTTCCTCTGGCAGAGAAAATACAATAGCTTTTTTAGTGCTTTGAGTTTAGTTTTATGTGACAGGATAAAAGATGCTGTCAAACTCCCTATTTAGTTTAAATGTGCACAGAATTTACCGAAGCATAAAGATTTGACTCCTTAATTTCACTAAAAGCATAATGTAATGACAAGTGCAATTACTTAAACTTGCAAATTCTTTTTTTAGGAGAATCTTTTTTTAACTCTCAGAAATGCTATATTTGTTACATACTAATCTGTATCTATATAGTAATGCTGCAGGGCCAGCAGCTATTTTACCTTACAAATACAATCGCTCGTAACTGCTTCTAAACAATTCAGATTTTTTAGAAAAACAAGCAGGGTGTCAAAAGTATCAGCAGGGATTGCTGATGGAAAAAACGTTGCATAGGAAACAGCGTCGTCTGTGCAAGGGATGCATGTTAATGCCAAGTGCTGTGTGACGCTGGTCTCACATTACGTTCTCTGCTGTCTCTCAGTGGTAGGCAAACCACAGAGCCTGCCACCCACACCACACAGATCCACACAGAGCCACAAACAAACGACAGGCTTCAGAAAGTCAGCTAGGAGGAAAACAAACTTCAGTGAGGGATTGTTGCATGTGGAGTACTTTAAATCTAAAGCAGGTTTCCAAAAACCAACTCAGAAGATTTCAGAAGGCTTCGAAAGACTATTATTCTCTGTGAATTTTCAAACACAACCACTAGTGAATCAATAACCAATCACATGTCTGCGAGTCTCATATTAAAGAAACATCGATCAATTGAGCTAAATTGATCTAATTCCTTGTTCTATACCTGCACATTCCATCTGATTTATACTATGGCCTTTAATAAAGCAGTAATGTTGCGCCAACAAGCTTTAATGAAAATGTTATAACACCTTAATTGTGTTTGTCTCACATGGTTTAGCTATTTTAGTTTACGAAGGCTTTATCTAATTTATATATAAGATGATATTACCTCTTCACAAGGTGTTGTATAGGATTTATTTCTAGTCTTTTTTTAGTCTTCAACAAGAACTTTTTTTTTAACGTTTTTAACAATAATCCACACCTTTCACTTACTGGTCACGATGGTAACTGGCTCGCTCTCAAAGACTACCCTATGATAGACAACAAAACTTGGGACAATGCCAGTGAAAAGAGGGCGGCCTATTCATAGACCAGCCTCAAGTTACATGTTTAGCCAGAGCAGCAACGAACCAAACAGCAATGACCTACAAGATTTAAAGCTGTAAACGGAGTGTAAATCTACTACAGTCATTTAAGTCAACAGTTATACTTTCTAAGAACTAATCCTGATCATTCATTTCACTGTCTGTGATCTCCCAGCATTTACCAGTAGGACTAGTTGTCAGATTAGACCCGTTATGGAAAAGGTGGTGTGATGCTACATGTGGGTAATCTCTTAATCTTGTAGTGGTCAGTTGTGCACATAAACTCTTGACCCCACCTACTGTATTTATAAGGGACAAACTCATGAAGCCACATTTTTGACACATTAGAGAACGGTTTGTCATTTTCAGTCCTTCAGAGGACATGGTTCCATCTCGTTTTGGCCGGATTTATGCTGTTAATATTTTCTGCGTATTCTTACCCTGCATTATTGCTGACTGCAGTCAGACTTTTCACGCCCGTCTTGAGCAAACTGTTGATCAGGTTCTCAGGAATACCACATAAGCCAAAGCCTGTGAATACACAAATAAATAGGAATACAAAAGTGTTTGTTGACATCACCTTTATGGCATTAATCGTAGTAATGTTAATACATGTGTTACAACACAATATAACACAATACAGTGTAATATAATATCACACTTGCCTCCAACAAGAATAGTAGCTCCATTAGGAATGTCTTTGACAGCTTCTAAGGGGTCGGAATAGAACCGCGCAGACCGTTGACTTGAAGTTGAAAAGAAGCAGCCGCACGTCTGCCAAGAACAGACATTAAGAATGAATGAATTTGGTTAAACAAAAACAAACACTTAGAGTCTTAAGGTCTTGACTAAACAGAATTCCTCTCTGATTAACTCACTGTGCCTCCTGCCAACCTACTACTTAACTTTCCATTGAATAAACTCTAGTGTTTACACAATACTGCAGTAGCGGCGCATAAAAGATATGACTGAGGAAACAGAGCCTAGCTGGATAACACTACACTACAGCGGTCAATATAGTTAAGACTGCCTCCATTAAACTTGGGTGTTGCTGCTCTCTGACATTAATAGTTTACATTGTAATCCCAAATTATGAAAACAAAAAAGGCAATTGACATAAATGGCAAGAGGTGTTCTCTTCAAAAGGAGTGTAGAAATGTTTATATAAGTGTTGTTATGCCGGTTTGACTACTTGCCTCCTGCCAAGGATTCCTGCTAAGACATCCAATTCACGTTTAAAAAAAGTTTTTGGTTTGTCTAAAATAAACCATTACAGGTTAAAAGGAAACAAGTTGAACACCCATAACTCACCCTCAAAAAACTTTTTGGGTTGTACTACAATCAAAAGACAAAAATGCCAGCTAAATATTATGATCTGTAAATCAGACTCTCTCAAGGAAATCATTCATTGTTTATTTAACAAATAGATCATTACCTAATCCTGTGTTATTCCTTGAAACAGTCATTCAAAGGTTTTGCTCTGTCTGGGTACAGAACAACTTTATGTGACTCTCATAAACACATGACACTCACATGGAACTGTGCCAAAATGTATGCTGCATAAAAAAATGGTCAAAGCTTGGAGTCCTCTATTGCTTTTTTATTGCTCATGGTCTGAAGAATTCCTAACCAGGTTCTGACAACTGGCTATTTCTAGTATGTCTGGATGACATGTGCAAGACATAAGGTGTCAGAGGAAAAAAATGGAGGGCTTGAGAATGAGGGAAAGAATACACTAAGAGTTATATTGGGTTACCAATATCCAGTAATAAGTTTTCATATTTCGGTCAGGTTAGTCGATAAAATTTTAAAACTAACAGCATTTACATTACAGTCATTACAAAGTATGTGATGATTTATGTTTCAATTATCACACTATGACCATTTGTTTTCAAGCCAACAATAAAACAAACATTTAAAACATAAATAGGTTGTGACTCTTGCTTCTACTTGTGACCTAAGGGCCCTGAAGCAGATATTAATGGTAACAATAAAAAGCATTGAAATGTGATATAATATGTGTATTATGTATATTACCAACATTACTAAATATGGATGATCCGTTTGTATTTCTGAAAATCAAGGTCATACGTACAACCATTGTCGCTACATGGCCCAAAACCATACAACACAAAACATTTCCTGTATCTACACTACATGCAGTACAACATTTTGAATGCAAATAAGCAATACACAAACGTTTGTGCAACCCATTAACAATGTAAATTAATGCACACGCTTTACCTGTATATTATGGGTTTAATATACGGCTTATGTGAATCTTCTTCATTCAAAAAAGACAAAAGAAGAAGTACAGACACGTTTACCATCATGCAATATTGCGGATACATCGCCATTTGTTTGTAAACACTGACCTTGCCGACAGAGTGTGCCGAGATATTCGACTTGATCGTCGCTGCCACGGTCCTTAAGAACAAATTATCCGCTCTAGATAGCACTTTAAGTGTCGCCATGTTTCTAAATTACAGCTCCAATTTTGGGTTTGAGTGATGGTGACAGTATGACCTCGATGATCTTAGAGGCGGAGACGTGGGAAAGAGGAGTGACGGGGGCTCGGTTTGCTCATTTGCATTTAACCCTCTCGCTACTGACAGGAATTTCAACTTCCTGGTAATAAACACGGCGGGAAACGTTTATGGTAATACGCTGGATTAGGATGGACAGAGTTAAAGTTAGTCGCATCTTTGATAACACTGTTATAAATAAAACATTTACGGAATGAAAAGTGAACGCATTCGGTACGTGAATTATCGAGCGCTCGTCACGTGACTGTCGTTGGCAGTTATGGCGGACGACTACAGACGAAGCGTCGAGCTGGAGAGGAGGATTTTTGAGTTAGATAACAAGTGTGCCTCTCTTCGGACAGAGAAACCAGGTAACCGACAACCGTGTAGCCAGATATTTACATGCCGCGTATCTTTGTTAAATGAAGTATATGGCTGTTGGCAGAATTGGCGCGGTGTTGTCGTCGCTAGTTGGTTAGCTTAGCCGGTGTGCGTTAGCATCACTGCGAACCATAACAAACATCCTGCTGCTCTGTCATTACGTTTGTACGATACATGGTTAATCGGCTAGTTTAAAACAGAAACTTGGCACTCATGTTCGTTTTTGTGTCACTGTGCGTGTTGAAATTTGTTTGTTGTGGGCTGTGTTTTCTTGTTTGTTGATTAGCCAGTTGTTACATACAGTTTGCTTAAGTTGCATGTGGGGATCCAATGATCAGATATGGGCTACAGGAAAACAAAATGTAGACAAATTATTAAGCAGCGCATTACTGTTATTACCTGTATGTAATGTGATATTTGATGTGTAGACACTACTCCGTCTTTGATAAACGCAAAACATTGTGAGACATAAATAGTTGCTTAGTGGATTGAGTGAGCGTTTGGCTTATTTGTATATACTGTGCTTTCTCCAGCCAAACTTAAGGCAAGTTAATATTAGGCGCAATTACATGATCTATTTTTGCTTTCTGTTTACGTCAGGTCTGCAGTAACGCAGTTTGTTGCTTTCTGTAGCTGCACTTTGTCCTTTCCTGACCTGCCCACCATACATAGACTGCACTAATGCATTTTTGTCTTTTAATGCTGCTTCCTGAATCAAATAAAACACACTAATATAATATAATGGATTTTAATAGTAGGTGTCGTTGGCTCAAAAACAAACATATTACTAAAAGGTCGTTGGCTCAAAAACAAACATATTACTAAAAGGCAGACTTTGAAATTGTCTTTTCAGCAGCAGATGTGTTTAATGCCCCTCTGTTATTACATGTGTTGTGGTAGATGATTGTTGTTTTACACTAAATACTGAGTACTTATTAGAAGCCAGATGCCACATAGTCATTTGGGAGTTGTCCAGGCAAAATATGTGCATGTAATGCCCAATGTGTGGCCCTGCGTTTCTTAAAACTCATGTAGTGGGACTTCAGTGTTAAAATCTAGTTATAAACATTGTCTTTGTTTTCGTTCTAGATGATGACTATTTACAAAATGCATCTTCCATACTAGAGAAGTTGAAAACCTATTACAGACATGGAGGAGAGAGCAGCAGCCTTTCAAAACTGCTGCAGGATTATACACAGGTACTGCATCATCACACTTATGACTGATAGATATCTTCAGCTCTAATAACTAAGTAATTAACCATATTTTGGCATACAGAAGAGTTTATGCATTTTCTAAAAACCAAGCATGGTGGGTGGGTGGCTTAGTGAGGGATAGAATTGTTTATTCACAGTTTAAACTAACGGTTGTGTTTTGCAAAGCTAAACTTATGTCTCATATGACCCATTCGTTTTCCCCCAGGTTGTCTTGGATATTACATTCTATGAGGAAAACAAGTTAGTAGATCAGGAGTTTCCAGAAGATACTTCTCCTTTTAAAATCCAGCAGTTATTACAGGACTTGACAGAGCCAGAGGTTTTAGCAGGGCGACTGGTACCTGCTCAAGAGGTTCAGTATTTACTTACTAAACAATTTTTTTGTAAAATGTTTTCTTGTTTTTATTATCATCACACAGATTTTGGCAGTGTTCATAAAAAGTATTCTTTACTCTAAACATTTATGAACATGTATATAGCGTATTCGTGCTGCAAGTAACTCTTGTATGAATCTCTGTTTTGGATCAGGTGCAGTCTGTTCTCGGGCTGGAGCTGTTGGAGTGCCTATACTGGAGGCGTGGGGCATTATTATATATGTACTGCCACACGCTACACCAACGCAAGCAGTGGATCAAGAAGAACAAAGCCACATTCCTTAAGGTTCTTTCCCCAATCTCTCACTCTACAGTGCCTGTTTAAATGGCTGTGAATTGAGTAAGTATTGCAATGCTCCATGTCTTCACAGTGTCTTCAAGAAGGTGTGCGTTACCTTATGAGAATGTTGCAAGTGAGGAACTCAGTGAAGCTGAACGATGGTGTGGTTTTTCATGACTCTGCAACCGCCAATTTTCTGTCAGAAGGTACATCCTAACAATTTACTTTCTGTTTTAAAACTGAAAGTCAGATGATTTTTGTTTATTGATTTCTAAATTCCAAAGGTTTCTTTGGAATTTGGAAGACAAAACTTCTTCCATGCCATTTAAGACATCCCCAACGCCCAATAGTTGTGGCTGCTCTGACTGTCTTCACAGTGTCTGTGTGAGATATGTCAGCTCCTTGGCTGTCAGTAAAATTGTGGTTTTATGAAAGGAGTTTCCGTAGAAATGTATAGCCTGCAAACTCCACCTCTAGTGGTTGGATTCATGCATAGTAAACAATTTCCCTAAAATGTTTTTTTTTTACTGCCTTAGTTTGTATGCTTGTAAGTGCATTGTTAATTTAGAAAACAAGAAAATGTGCCTTACACATCTGAAGTAGATATATCATAGAATCCATTTGGTTTGCCTGAAAGGGGACGTTTAAAGTCAGTAAAAACATGCATCGCTTTGAGGTTTATTGGCAATTGTTTTAATGCAATTTGATGTTTAACATGTTAATATTTTGTGTTGTCAAAACTGACAAAGTTTTATGTCCTTTATCCTCTTTAGGTGTCTTTTCTGATACTCACTTGCTTACTATGATGTACATTGGTGAGATGTGTTTCTGGGCAGTGAAATATGAGGACTGCAGCATGGATAGCACAGAGCGAAAAGAGGACAGGCTTCATTTCCGGGACATCGGAACACAAATCTTGCATAAGTATGTGCTGGCGTGCGAAGGGCCGCTTCAGGGTCAGGGCTGGAACACAGAGAATGCCAAGGAGATCCTTAGTATTTTACAGTAAACCTGGAGAGAGGTTTATCGAGGGATTTACAACATGTCATTGTTCTGAAGCTAGCAAAAAAGTAAATAAAACAAAAAAGAAAAATACAGAAAACAAAAAAAGGCACTTCCAATCCAGATTTGTTTTCTGGATGTGTGTTTTTGCTGAGAATGTGGAATAATACTTCTAATGTAAAATATAAACAAAATTATTTGTTTAAGAAAAATATTCCATCTGAGAAACGTCACCCTACTCTTTTTATTTATTTTAATGTTTATTTATTTATTTTTAATGACATTTATATATGTTAAAAGAAATGGTACAAAGGAGGGGGTGCGATGCAGATATATGTTGCATATTTAAGTATTCATAACCATTTTTAAAAAAGGACCTGTTTCTTTTTAATAACATCTTTGTACGTCATCTCTTCTGCTCACTTATTAAAGGTCGCATCCTTGTTTCTTTTCATGACAAGATGTAATGTTCACAGATGGGAATTTGGATATTTTGATAGTGTAATTTTAAAAAGCTAAACTTTTTGGTCATATTCTTTTTAAATAAAGTTCACTTTTTGTTTTTTATGTCTTCATTGAAAATAAATTTTGGGTTAAAAAA
>JAZGTI010015035.1:0-13695 GCA_036877585.1 Botia kubotai
TCAAGCTCATCTGGGCTGTCTAACTTGCAGGGAGTGGAAGTTACTTCAGGAACAGCTTGCACTCTACCCCCAGCCAAGTCATTCCCCAGAATAAAAGGACACCCCATCTATAGGTATATGGGAAGACCATATACCACCAAAAGCCATTAACAATTACCTCTGAACCCAGAGCTGACTTTTCATTGAAAGGCAAGACATCACGAAGAATCGCAGATTGGAAAGCTCCAGTATCTCTCCAAATCTTGACAACTTGTCTATGTTCAGGGTCAGAAGACAGATATACAAAACCATCCATCAAAAATGATGAAGAGCCAGCTAACTCACCATTCTTGCATTCCACTTTCTCAGATGGAACATTTGCAAGTGAGGATGACAGGGATAGAGCTGGCACTGGAGAACTTAAAGGCTACAGTTTTTGTAGACTTCTGCTTCTTAGCTAGAACAGGGCAGTCTGCAATAAGATGACCAGTTTTTTTTTACAGCAAAAACAAGCCCTTTCTGAAATTGAACTATAACTAGCCAACTTCTTAACAGAAGACAAAGCAGAAAACTTTCCAAATCGGGACCTGTTATACTGGCCCCTACCCTGAAACTCTGCCTGTTTCTCACCAAAACTTATCTTGAGTCAATACAAACTCATCTGCCAAGATTGCAGCTTGCTCTAAAGTTACTGCCTTCTGCTCATTCAAATAAACAGACAACCTCAGGCAGACAGTTTTTAAATTCCTCAAGTAGAATAAGTTGTCTAAGCTGCTCTTTACTCTCCGCCTTCTGAGATGTACACCACCGATCAAACAGATTCTCCTTCTGCTTCGCAAACTCAACATAAGTGAGATGAGCGAGTTTGTCACAACTTCTAAAGCGCTGGTGGTAAGCTTCAGGAACTAGCTCATATGCCTTCAATATAGCTGCTTTAACCTCATCATAATCAGTGCTCTTCTCAAGGCTCAGAGCGGAGTAAACTTCCTGAGCCTTACCTACCAGAACACTTTGTAAAAGCAAAGTCCACACATCGCTAGGCCACTTAGATGTGGTCGCCACCCGTTCAAAGTGAGAAAAATATATCTCAACATCTCTCTCAGAAAAAGGGAGGCACTAAAAGAAGAAACACCACCTCTAGGAGCTGGTCTTTCAGAAGCCACATTTTTAACTCAAACTCCTTAAGAAACCGTTCATGTTCAAGATACATTTGTTTCTCTTTAAACTGCCTTTCATTCTCCTTATCCTTATCCTCTAGCTCTCTCCTGTAAAGCCAATTCCTTAAGCTTAAGCTGAATTGCAGCTTCAGACAAAGGAGCAAACATGGTTTGCAAGGAAGCTGGCCTAACATTCAAAATACCCTTATCAGTTAGCACATTTCTGATGATATCCTTTACACTATCCTTTAAACGCTTGTCATTACTAGTAATGGTAATATTATAATGAGGCTAATTGCAAGAGTTGATCTTTTGTAAATAGCTCAAGCAACTCATCTGAAGGTTCCTTTAGGATATCCTCTAAAGAAGCCATTATTAAACTCAACTCCAACTAAACTGAAGTGCAAAGATCAAAGACACAAAGCACAATTGGAGCCCTTTTTACTACTTCCTGCACAAAATGTACAGCTAACACCACAAATCCACAGTGGTACAAAACTGCAATAATAATAATAATAATAATACGAAGCAGCAGATTTCACTTTACCACACAATAGCTTTAACCCCAAAAGTAGAACTAAATAACACAGTAAATCACAAATATTATACTGGGCATTAGTCTACACTTAAGTCCACAAAAGAACATCACACAAAAACTACACACTAAAGTTAGGATCATGGACCAAACAAACAAAAATGGCAGAACTTTTAACTCACCCAACTGAAATATTTTCCTCTTACTTCCTCCAAAAGGGAGCATGGTTGTTGAGCCTAAATACAAAATACATGAGAAACACCCAGATACCTGCCTAACATTTTCTAGTCCCTATCTATCTTCTGAGGTGTACCAGGCACGAGGTGGCTTTAAAGGCAAAAAACAACAACTGTAGACCATATGATCAATGATCAAACAGTTGCGAAATGCTTATCCCCGACAGAGAACAAGTCTCCACCCAGAATAACCTCAAAAATAAAAAAGGCAAAATAACAAAAGTGAACCGAAGGAAGGATTGAATATTCAACCCAGCTGGAACTCTAACCGGGGAAACTCATACATAATCACAAAAAATAATCAAACAACCATACCCACCAAAACATAACCAAAAGAGGATAAAGAAAAAAAAACAGTCCCAAAGTATCAAAAAAAAAAAGAAATGGACAAGCCACCATTATGTTACAACCCTGGCTCTATGGAAGCAACATCAAGGACACAAAACAAATTTGCCAAATAAAAAGAAGTTTCTTGAATGACAAAAGAAAACAAAAAAATGGGGACTGTGACAAACCAGGACCAGCTCTGCCAAGCTTGCCACAGAATCAGAAAGAGAGTGAGAGCGTGTGTCCTGGAGTTTAAAATGGTTTCCTTCAGGTGGCATCAATTAACAGTTGATTACAGATGAGCTAGTGAATAACTGCAACAAAACAAAGTTAGAACACTCCCACATAACATGCTACTTAGCTACTTCTCTCTATTTATGTGTAACTCAAGTCACACAAAGGTATAGCTCTTTTTCCACTTTCTTTTATAGTTATTTTTACATTTATTGCTTTTAGAAACATACTAGCATCATGAACCAAAAACCAGAACCCTTCTTAAAGTATAACACACTAATATATAGGGAGTGTTTCACCCAGAATTCAAACACGGGTTTCCCAGGCTAATGTTAGCACACCATACAAGGCCCTGTCATAGCAAAATAAGGGTGCCACTTGAAACTATTGTCCCTTAATAGAGCTATGCAGGAGATAGAGGACCCTTCATAATGAGGGTGCTACTCCAAACCTGTGATGGAAATCCAAGGTCAGTGAGCAGTCAGCTACTTTCTATCAAAGTTCTTTCTCTTGTTAATGGAACACTGCAGGGAACAGGGATCCCCTAAAGTAAAGGATGGCAGTCATACATAAGCCAGCTGATCACTAGCTGCCACTATCCAACACGTCATCTCCTTTACTAGCCAGAAGGTGGAAAGTTGTGACCTACTGGTTAGTAAGTTGGGCTTGTAATCAGAAGGTTTCTGGTTCGATTTCAGCTTCAGTTGCCCTAAGGTACATTTACATTTAGTCATTTGGCTGACGCTTTTATCCAAAGCGACTTACAAATAAGGACAAGGAAGCAACTTCAATTTCAATAAGAGGCAACAGTGAATAAGTGCTATAGACAGGTCTCAGGTATTTCAACACAGTATAAAAAGTTTTTTTTTTAAGAAGTAGCAGTATCTCTATGAGTTTTTAGTTGTTTCTTGAAAATGGCTAATGACTCAGCCATTCTGATGGAGATATGGAGTTAATTCAACCAACCGTGGATGACACCAAAAGGCGACGTTCATTAGCTGAACGCAAATTTCTGGTGGGCACATAAGTGCAAAGAAGTGAGAGCAGGTAGGGATGTGCGGATCCAGTAGTCACCATTAAGACAAACATCAGAGCCTTGAATCTGATGCGAGCAGCTATTGGCAGCCAGTGCAACTGGATGAACAGTGGCGTGACGTGTGCTCTTTTAGGCTCGTTAAAGACCACTCTAGCTGCTGCATTCTAAATCAACTGAAGGAGCTTGATAGAACAAGCTGGGAGCCCTGCGAGGAGAGCATTGCAGTAGTCCAGTCTGGAGAGAACCAGAGCCTGAACAAGAAGTTGTGCTGCGTGATTCGATAGGAAGGGTCTGACCTTCCTGATATTGTAAAGGGCGAATCTGCAGGAACGAGCGGTTTTGGAGATGTGGTCAGAGAAGCTCAGTTGATCGTCGATCGTCAGTCCAAGGCTTTTGACCGTCTTGGATGGAGAGATGGTTTATCCATCAATCTGAAGTGAGAAGTTGTGAAGAAGAGATGGGTTGAGTGGAACCATAAGCAGTTCTGTTTTGCCAATGTTGAGTTAAAGGTGATGGTCCTCCAATGTTGAGTTGAAGGTAGCCACTGAAGTGCCCTTGAGCAAGGCACCTAACCCTAAAGCAATGTCCTGCCTACTACTCCGGGTGAACGTGTGTTCACAACTTGCAGTGTGTGTTCACTCCTCACCAGTGATGGGTTAAATGCAGAGGTCACATTTTGGGTATGGGTTACCATATCTGACATATATGTCACTTTCACTTCACTTAAAATGCTGAGGACCCTGTATCATCTGCCACAGGGGAAGAGTGCAATTCTGCCAATACAGACTTTAATGATGCCGGCTGCAGCAATATAAAGAAACCCCATTATAAAAAACTAAGACCTCAATGGGGGGGTCACCAAGCACCCAAAAGAGGGGATTTAAAATGGGGTCTTCTGTGTTCAGCAATGACAGGCTGACCATCACACCACAAGAGAAATCATCCTCTAGGCACTATTCCAGCCAGGACAGCCTAGGGGAGATGTCCTATATTGGACTCAGCTCTTAACTTAACCCTTAGGACCCACTCCAAAGTCTCCACCCACTCAAAACTGCAGCCCCAGACCGATACCTAAACTCCAAATATACAATGAGCAGGGCTAAAAAACAAACTCTTGGCAAACTGGCAAGCAAACTGTTCCTCAAGGGCAGTAAAGGAATCAGAGAAATGGTTCTTCCTGTGATCTCATGATCTCATGAGGAAACTGCAGTAGAACAACGAGGATGGTTTTAAAAAGACCCCAGAGCAAACTCAAGGGGAGTTTAAACCAATAATATGGTCTTTCTCTGATCCGTATGGACCTGGGACAGTCTGTACTTGAGGTGGTGAAGGTGGTGCTTGAACACTTGGTCTGTCAGTTTAGTGACACCATATAACCAGCTCACACCACAGGCCTGCCATGATAAAGCTCTTACAAGTCCCACTGGAAGTGAAACTAAGGCTCAACCCAACAAACCACTAGCCAGGGGGAGCTCGCCAGTAACGAGCTACAATTTCTCAGCACAGCTATTTTCTATAGAGCTTATACGGGGGCCACCTACCAACAGAACTGTAATATCTGGGGTGGCAGCACAACCTTTTATGCTGATGTGATTGTAGCAATTAGCTGAGATAAGCCATTGTTTTGAGAGTGAGAGTAGGCTACCCTGTGAGGGCGGAGGAGCATGGAGATGATGCTCCGCCTTTGGCCCTGTCTTCAGTCCTCAGACATAGATGGACCAGGTATATAGCAGCGGCTGTGCATTTGATTCCAAGTCATATGCCAGATATTTTTAGAAACACATCCTGTGGAATGTATAGACTCTGTAAAGCCAAAACATTCTATTGTTTGTGTACATCATGACTCCATTAAAATAGCTTTAAAACTAATATTTCTACAAAACATATTTTGACTTAACATAGAGCACAGCATAGAGAATCTATTGTCAGATGTGTTATTTCAGATGTGTCATCAGCTAAGAATCTGGGTGTCCTTTTTGACAGTAATTTGTCATTTGAAAACCACATTTCCAATATTTATAAAACTGCATTTTCAACATTTTCAAAATATATTAAAATTATGACACATGCTCTCTATGTCAAACACTGAAAAGTGAATTAATACATTCATGACACCATACTTGATTATTGCAATGCCTTACTTGGTGGCTGCCCTGCTTGCTTTGTACTTGAAAAACTTAAACTGGTTCAAAATGCAGCAGCCAAAGTTCTTACGAGAATGAACAAGTGTGACCATATTAGCCCAGTTCTGTCAACACTGGCTGCTAATCAAGCATCATATAAACTTAAAAAATACTGTAGATTACGCACAAGGCCCTAAAGGTACCCGAGTGAGCTACTATTTTATTACAATCAGAAAATCCGAAATTCTGGCCAGTTGATATTACCCAGAGTGGTAGATCCTTTTCATGCTTGGCACACAAAGACTGGAACAGACTTCCCAGTGTTCACCAGCAGGCAGATACTTTATGTCAGTTTAAATCTAGATTAAAGATATTTTTCATCTAGCCGATACATAGTCCTATGGATTTATTACTCAGATCCCTTAAGGGATTGTTAGGCTGTATTATCTAGGTAAACCAGAACTGGGGACACTTCCCATAAAAACAGATATACTGGCTTCACACTAAGTCTGTATTTTATTTCCCCAAGGCTCTGTAGTCAGCAGGCTTTGAACTTTATCCAGATCAGACCGACCCAGCTCCAGTTCGACCTGACCTTAGGCCCATTTCCATGTCAGCTAGTTGATCATTAAAAAATTACATCCATAACCCGGATCAACCAAAATCAGTGAAAATGTTACGGTGGGCGGTAGTGTTTGTGATAAAAAACAAGGGGCAGGGCATTGGAACTAAATAACAAACAATATTTAATAAATGAACCAAACAAAGACAACACAAACACAAACTGTTTAAATGAAAGAGCTGACGACATGTGCAAAATAGCAGTGTGAAACAAACACGATCCAAAACAGAAAACACGCAGGTAAATCCAAAAGGGTAATCCAAAATCCAAAGTCCAAGAGCCAAAATCCAAAGTCCAAAAACCAGAAAACGTATAAGAGAAAGATAAACATTTACCACCAACATCAATTTAAACATACAAACAAGGAACTTAAATAGACAGACTAATCAAAGGTGCACAGGTGCTGACGATTACAAAACAGGAAGTGAAAACCGTAAAAACCAGGAACATACAGAACACTTCAAAATAAGAGTCCGGACTTCCAACATAGAAAAGGAGTCCGGATTCCTAACAGAAAATAAGATAGACTATATTAAACTTTCTATTATCTACTTATCTACCTCCAGCTCAGATTCTACATTTCGTCACAGCAGTGTGATGTTATAGCTGCAATTGTCACTATTTCTGTTTGTAACATTCTTCAGTGCCTCACATTTGTCACAAAAAGAAAAGGTGGTCCGTCCACCTTGACATCTTCCTCTAAGTCCTTGGCTGCTTATAGACAGCAGCAGAAGGCCAGCGTGGCTGCTTGAGCTCCCCCTGAAAGATCTAAGAGACTGGGCAGCCTATGCAGACCTCACAGCCAAAGAGGAGGTTTGATCTGAAGACGGTGATCTCCTCAAAGGCTGATGTAGGGTTGAATATTAAATGGCATTTGTTGCTGTGTCACAATCCCATCTCCTTACTTAAAAGGACCTTTGCATTCCTGAGCCCACAGATAAGCTGATAGAGAACAAAGACTATTGGCTGAGATGGTTTTGTTGTATGTAGGGGGTCTGCCATTTGTTCAGTACAGTGGGGGTTAAACATGGTCTTCTAATTGGTCCGTTTGATTATCTTAGGTTGGTTTCAGTCACATGATCAAGGAAGGATAAAAAGGGAATGTAAGATATGCTCTGTCTTTTCTTTTCCATGCTTTTCTTTCCTTTGGGTGTTTTCCTCGAGCTCTGCTCCTCTGCCCTTACTATGCTCTTCTCTATCTGAGCTGTAGGCCCAACTTTCAGGCCTCTCTTTTCTCATCTTTCTTTCTCTATTTCTATTCTTTACGGTAATATTCTTCACATACACTGTTTAAAGTTAATTGCATATGTTATTATACCAATTACATGCTGTCAGGGTTTGTGTGGAGGAAGAACCCAGATGCAGACAGCGGGGTTCTTCAGCGGGGCAGCAAACAGACTAAGAAGATTGCAGCCTAAGATTTAACAACAAACTAAGAAGCCACAACAGGGCAGAACAAATGGAACACAATGAGCCACTAGAGAGCGACAAAGAAATGTGCTGATAAAATAAATGAACCCTAATGAGAAAAATAAATATGAACAAGCGACTAGAAATAAATGAACAATCATGATAATGGTAACAAAGAAATACTATAAAGTAAGCAAACAGTGATTATAAATACTTAAAGTAACACAGGAGAAACTCAGGCTAAAACATACGACAGGATACCACTAAACACAACTGACCAGACCGGGGAACACTACAGCGACAGAACAAGACTGGCATGAAAAAATAACAAATAACACAATGGAGACAATTGAGCAGAGGAAAAGAAAACTAAGCAGGTAAGTAATGCGAAGAACTAACAGGTAACAGATGAATTCAAAATAAATATACAATAATCAAACTGGGAACCAAGGACTAAATGCAGTTTTTTACAAACACGGAACACACAACAGAGGACACTGAATAAACTGCGACTGAAACGAGAAACCAGACAATCACCAACACGAGACAGTCAGAAACAAGACAGTAACAATTAACACAGACGCAACTGAAACAATGACAGATTCAAGCTCAACAGGCTATGATAAAGACGGCACAAAACAATTGTCAGTACAACCATTTGAGACAACACGGACCAACACAAGACATCGAACACGAGGGCAATAAATACACTGGAAAAAATTTAAGCAACAGGTGCGCGACATTAACGAATAATAAATATGCGATTAGCCATGTGCTTCCACAAGTAATGCACACCCAGAGCGCGAGTTCAGACTCCGCCTCAAAACAAAACCGGATTAAGACAGATTAAGTGGAGCCTGAACCTCGCGCTCTGACACGCAACAAGTCAGAGTCAGGATCCTGGCAAAATGCGATGTCAAACTAGACAGAAGCCAGGATCCTGACACATGCATCATTGTAACCATTTCATTGTATTAATTCAGACAGTAATGTTAATAAATCCTTTCACCTATAAACTCTTGTACCAAGTAGTTTTACGTCATTGTTAATAATAAAAAGCAACATAGTGCAATAAAATATAATCATTATAGCAACGCTTGCCCACATATAGCTATCCTAACTGCGCTTATTTCCGTCATTGGTATAAGTAGCCGAAGGGTGGAAATTGACAGAAAATATACAGTTTTATACCCCACCAATGGGGGTCTCTGTGCGCATACCTTCCTACTGTCCAAACCCCTCTTGGAGCCCCCAGTGGGGGCTTCTACTTTCCCCGCCACCTCAGGTGTTTCGGGGTGTAGAAGCACCTGACGGTTTATCTGTCCAGACATCTCTTGCCAGTCTTCTGTTTCAGGAGAATTCTGGATCTGCGCAAATTAAATCGGTCTCTGAGGTTGATGATCAAACAAATCGTGTGTCAAATCCAGCCCGAGGACCACGACAGATCTGAAGGACGCATATTTTCACATCTAGATTTTTCCAGAACACAGGAAGTTCAGATTCGCTTTCAGGAGCAAAGCCTACCAGTATTGAGTACTTTCTTTTGGCCTAGCTCTATCACCCTGCACCTTCACAAAGTCTGTGGATGCAGCCCTGGCTTCATTAAGACTCCAGGGCATCCACGGACTGAACTACATATATAACTGGCTGGTCATGGCCAGCTCTCAAGAGTTAGCTTACACAGCATCGAGAAGCTGTGTTAGCTTATATGAGGTGCTTAGGGCTAAGGCTCAACCCCAAAAAAAGTTTGCTTTCTCCAGTTCAGAGAACTACTTTTCTGGGGGTGATTTAGGACTCTACTATGATCCGGGCACAATTGTCTTCTGCACGTGTGGAGTCTATCCTTGTTATTGTGAGCTACATTCTGAAAACACCTGAAAACACCTCCTCCCGCACCTTAAGGGCCAACATATACTAGTCTGTATGGACAACATATGTCTCAGACATAGTATCTCTCCTGAACAGGCACTCCTTGGGAGTTCCCAGTCCAGAGGGACCTCTTATCCCAGGTCGATCTTTCACCCCCGGCCAGAAATCTGAAAACTGTGGGTCTGGCCCCTGAGGGGAGCCAGCTTTTAAATTCTTGGTCTCTCAACTGAGGTTGTCGAGACCATTCTGAGTTCCATAGCCCCATCTACTAGGAGACTGTATGCTCTGAAGTGGCAGCTCTTTGTGTCATGGTGTGGGCGACACCATGTTGACCCAGTTCACTGCCCTGTTGGTTCAGTGCTGGAGTTCCTTCAAAAACGCCTCTCTGCAGGGTTGGATCCCGCCACCCTTAAAGTTTATGTGGCCGCCGTGTCTGCTAGCTATAAACCTGTCGATGGTGTCTCATTTTCTGCATGGTGCCAGATGGCTGAGGCCTTTCTGTCACACGCAGGTCCCTTCTTGGGACCTTAGCATTGTTCTAAGGGGTTTATCTTTGGCTCCATTTGAGCCCCTAGAGTCAGAAGTTTCTGACCCTAAAGATGGCTCTGCTTTTGGCTTTTACATCGCTTAAAAGAGTAGGGAATCTACAGGCTCTATCTGTGAATCCTGCCTGCTTGGATTTTGCTCCTGACTTTGTTAAAGCCATTTTGCACCCTAGACCAGACTATATCCCTAAAGTGCCCTCTGCGGCTGGTCACCCGGTGGTACTTTAAGCTTTCTGTTTTCCGCCGTTTGATTCGCCAGAGAGGCTTCATTTGTTGTGTCCAGTCAGATCCTTGATGATTTATGTCCACCGCTCAGGCCAGTGGCATAAGACCTCTCAGCTCTTAGTCTGTTTTGGCGCGGGAACCAAGGTAGTGCGGTCACAAAGCAGTGCCTATCTCACTGGATAACAGATGCTATTACCCTGGCACATGAGGCCTGTGACCTTGTGTCACCTTTGGGCATTAGAGCCTATTCTACCAGGGGTATAGCATCATCTAAGGCTGTGTCTAGAGGAGCATCCCTAAGTAATATTTGTGCTGCGGCAGGCTGGTCCTCTCCGCACAGGTTTATTAGATTTTTATAGTTTAGACTTGAACTCAACTCCAGGCGCTCAGGTCCTCCTAGGTTGACAAGTCTAAATCTATTCCTATGCTCTGTGCTAATGTTTCACAGCATCTGGGGCAGGCCTTCCCTTACTGTGGCGTAGTGGGTATTACTTCCCCATAGCATCAAGCTGACGCAGCGTCGAGTTCCCTCGAAAGGGAACGTCTCAGGTTATGTATTATGTTCACTGAGATAAGGAACGAGACCCTGCATCACTTTGCCATATCTCTGTCTTGCCTGCACAACCTTTCTTTAGACCTAAGCTGATGACGTATTTTGCAGGGGCTTTAAAGGCTTTATGGTTTGTAATGCTACGTCACATGACCTTGAACTTGCTTATAAATAGGCCTGGTTTTACCAAGTTCATACTCTGGTGCGCCTAAAGTGCTTTTCCCCATCCGCAGCGTCTCGTTCCCCATCTCAGGGAGCAGGATTACATACGTAACCCGAGATGTTTTCTAACATGCACACATAATTGCTCTTTATAAGACAGTTATTAATGCAATTGAATAATTTTGGTTATATTTATGATGACCTTTATGATGGATATATGTGATTCCCTGCTTAGGCACAGCAGTGTGATGTTATGGCTGCAATTAGTAACATTCTGAGTTCCATAGCCCCATCTACTAGGAGACTGTATGCCCTGAAGTGGCAGCTCTTTGTGTCACGCTTTCTCAGTGCCCGACATATTATCAGATATAGTTGGAACCATCAGTTTTCCATCAATAATTAACTATAAATCATCACAATAAACTCTGTTCGTAACAGTTACTAATTGCATCTTTAACGTGCCAGAGGAGAACTGGCCCTCCTGGTCGAGCCTGGCTTCTCCCAAGGTTTTTTTCTCCATCTATACATCATTGGAGTTTTGGTTCCTTGCCACTGTCGCCCTGTTGGCTTGCTTGCTGGGAGACTGCTGACGTCTAACTTAGCCTAGGGTTTTGTAAATTGTAAACATTTAATATTTTATTGTATATATTTTATGTATGTATGTATGTATGCTGCTTTTGCATGTTGTGTAGTTCATGGTACTATTGCAAATCCCTTATACCCCTGTCCCATAAGATGTTGTCTATTATATGCCATCCCTATGTAAGCTGGAATGCTTATTATTTGCTCAACAATTTTATGGCTTTATCAGTTCAGTCAGCTCTTTGTTCGTAAACTTTCTTCAGAGTTGGCGACCTCTTTATAACTTTTTTATTATTTATAACTTTTGCGATATTTCACTCTTAAAATGCAAATCAATTTATAACTTTTTTGAAATGCGTTTTTCTGGATTTTTTTTGTTGTTATTCTGTCTCTCACTGATAAAAAAACTAATAATAATATTATTATATAGGGACTAATAATATCTTTGTCAGTGGGCAAATGTACCAGATCAGCAGGGGATCAATTAATTTTTTCCCTCACCGTATAAATGTATAATTCATGGAAAACAACATGAATAGTTAGCAGAGATGCATCTGTTAGAATGACTCACTCTACCCAAAAGGAGCATTCAGCATAACCGAATGTTATTTATTTAAAATGTACCTTCTTTATGACTCTTCACAGGTACCAAAAGGCATGAAAGACATCCAAACAGGTGGAGAAGTTTACAAGCATATTTACATTTTCTGAGATGGGGAACAAAACACAACAGAAACTTGGATGTATGCTAAGGTCTTATTAGAAGGATTGGCATGCTCTTCCTGTGTTGTAAGAATGATATGGAGTGTTATAATGTTGCACAATTTTGTTTGGGTGGCCTTGTGTATTTATAGAAAGAGAAAGAGAGAGAGAGAGAGATTAATAAACCTACCATTAAAATTATAGACTGATCATTTCTTTGTCAGTGGGCAAACAGACAAAATCACCAGTGAATCAAATAATTTTTTCCCCTCTCTATAACTGGCTAGTATTTGTTCCAATTTAAAAAGTGATGAATTCTTGTTTATCAAATGACTAGTTTGTCAAATAACTAATACATATGGGCTGATATATAGACTAGTACAAATTGGCTAAAACTAAACAATTACATTATTCAGCCTTGAAAACTGAATAATACAACACAATAGAATACAGCTTAGGCACTATTTACAGCATCTGTGACATATTGTTGATAACAGTGCCAACTTATTATGTTGCTAAAAAAAGAATAAAATACGATAATAGTATAATATGTTCCTGTAGCTCAGTTGGTTGGGCATTGCATTAGGAGCGCAAAGATTGTTGGTTTGATTCCCAGGGAACACAGGTAGTAATAAAATGTATACCCTGAATACACTGTTAAGTCGCTTTTGGTAAGTGTAAATGAATAATGCGCAAATAATTGCAAATACAACTATAAAAACAAATAATAATGTAGGGCAAAATATTGAAGATTTAAGAAGATTCAAGGTGACCAATTTAATCCAGTCCAGTCAAAAATCACGACGAACTACACCAATCTCCTTCTGTAACATCTTCAAAGGTAGTATATGTAAATATCAGAATCAGAAAGAGCTTTATTGCCAAGTATGCTTGCGCATATAAGGAATTTGTTTCAGTGTTATTAGCTTCCAGTTCACAGAGACAACAACGCACATAATAAAATAATAATAAAAATAAGAGAATAAGAAAAATACACATCAAAAATAAAAATAGAAAATAATAAAAAATAAATTGACAAATAAATATGTATGTACAGTTGTGCTATAGGTGATAGGATGGAATGCAGGGATGTGTTAGGGTGGAGGTGGTAGCAGTAGATGTCAGA
Source organism: Botia kubotai (assembly GCA_036877585.1). Taxonomy (NCBI): domain Eukaryota; kingdom Metazoa; phylum Chordata; class Actinopteri; order Cypriniformes; family Botiidae; genus Botia; species Botia kubotai. Next base: position 13,421 of record JAZGTI010015035.1, read on the forward strand.
TTATTCCACACATTTTTATTGCACAAAAGGAGGAACATTTTAACTGTTCATAAGGTAGATTGCCTGGGGGACAAAAACTATTCATGCGTCTGGTAGTCCTGATATTTGGGGCTCTGTAGCGCCGGCCGGATGGTAAGAGTTCAAAGAGGGGATGGCTTGAATGTGAGGGGTCCAGAGTGGTTTTCTGAGCTCTTTTCCTCACTCTGGATGTATACAGTTCTTGAAGGGTGGGCAGGGGAGCACCAATAATCCTCTCAGCAGTCCGAACCGTTCTC
>JAZGTI010015036.1:0-13695 GCA_036877585.1 Botia kubotai
AATATGAGGTTGGGCCCCCTTAGTAGTGCTATTACTAATAAAGCAGATCTCTGGGGGCCCCTAAAGGGCGTGGGCCCTTAGAATTGTCCTAACTTTACCCCCCTTAGCGGCGCCCCTGTCCGTAATACTGAACGGACTCCCGAACGACATCTCCCAGAATGCATTCTACATCCGCTGATCACCTCCTGTTCGCCACCTGTTTATCGTTTCACGCTGCCTATTTAAACCAGACAATCACTATCACTCTTTGCGAAGTCTTGTTTGCCCTCCATCAATTCTGAGCGTTTTCCTGTATTCTCCTGCTGTTTTTTGTGTATGATCTGGATTGTCTTTTGGTTATCGATTGTTCTCTGCCTGCCCCTTGATTGGATTGTTTATCGTTTTGATTCTTGCTGCCTGTCTCGACTTTTGGACTGTGCTTCTGGATTTTGATTGTTTGCTGCCTGTTCCGACTATTGCCTGTCTACGATTACGATTTGCCTTATCTGTGTTGTCCCTGTTCACTGTTGATTACCTTCACCTGTTTGACCATTCCAGTAAAATCTGCATATGCATCCTAACACCTCTGACTCTTCGTTACACATATACCATGAGCAGTAGTCAACTTAAATTAAAAAATGACATACAAACCTTTATAATTCATAGATATATAAAAGTATAAATAATTTTGAATTAAAATGTTCCAAATATTGTAACAAATTGTCTGAAACAGCTTCATATCTTGAAACAGCTTATCATTCTTGTTTACACAAACAACTTTTTAACTGTGCTTTTTTAACTAAAATCATTTATGTATGCATACACAGTTTAGTACAGGGTGACCTTAAACACGGTTACTGTTTTCCTGTAGCTCAGTGGTTAGAGCATGGCGTTAACAATGCCAAGGTCATGGGTTTGATTCCAGGGATTGCACATACTCAGAATCAATGTATAGTATATTGCAATGCAAGTCGCTTTGGTAAAAGCGTCTGCCAAATGCGTAAATGTACTGTAGTTTTCACACTTTTTACTCCAGTGAATATTTCTCTGGATAGGTTTATTTAAAAAAATTCAATTTCTGTTACCTTCTTACCTTGAAGGTTTGGGTACAAAAAGCTACTGACATTTCATTCATTTTTCATGAATGAATACATTTTTCATTCATATTATTACTGACTAGATATCTAATGAGAAACTCCATGATGAAATTCTGGGTACTAACAGTTGGCCAGATGTCCATGTCTCTTAATAATTGCTCCCAGAGGTAGCATGTACAGGATGAAAAGTAGGGTCCCAAGCACTGAGCCCTGCAGTACTCCATATTGGACTTGTGATTGGTATGACACCTTTTCACTCACAGCAACAAATTTGAATCGGTCAGATAAATATGATTTAAACCATGCCAGTGCAGTTCCATTTATGCCAACATAATTTTCAAGCTTGTTTAGTAGAATGCTGTGGTCAATAGTGTCAAAGGCTGCGCTAAGGTCAAGTAATACTAGAAGAGAGACGCAGTCATGATCGGCTGACAAAAGCAGATCATTTGTCACTCTGATGAGAGCAGCCTCTGTACTATGATATGGCCTGAATCTTGACTGTCCCTGACTATCCCATGATGCAGTTGCACTTAAAATGTTAGGGTCTTTTAAAGGTTGGGCTGCCCATGTAACTCCCCAGACGGCCTCTCTGTTTGTGATGGAAACAAAAGGAGCCTCCGGCCCAGAGCCAAGCAAATAGATGTGCACACTGCAGAAAGTCAGTTCCCAAGGCCAGGGGCTGCTGACAGAGAGGACCCATGCTGAGGGCTGCCTTCCCCTGGGGAGAGAGTGGCGCTTCTGCACAGCCGGATCCTTTTGCTCGGAGAAGAGGAGGTGCCTGTAAGTGTGTGTCTGTGCAGCTTTCACTGTTGTTAAAAGTGAACCAGGACTTGTGTTCTAACAGGCATAAACATGCACCATTTTTAAAAGAAATAAAAGTGCTTAAATTTTATTCTACATAATTTGATCCTATTTCAAATAATTACATTTCTTTAAAAAAAAGCCTTTGCTTACACATAATGGCAGGTTAAGAAACTATTTTTATTTGGTCATTACAATTAGTCATTTAATTTGTTACATAAAATTCATTAACTTTCACTGTTTTTTATCATAAAATATTATTGAATTGGTTCTCCAATTAACAGGTTTTTATTGCAGATTTTTTTGAGAATTGCACAAAAACAGAGAATTTTACAAACGGAACTCTTAATGATTACAGCAGTGCATCAGTTATGACATACTCCACACAGACGCTGCACAGACCCATCTGTAATAATACCTGTCTTCTGGGAATTTGATGTGTTTCTCCTTTTGTTGGCCCTAGGGACCCAAAGGGAAGAGTTTAGAGAGGGGGGAGGTGAAGATGCTCATCACTTCCTCCACACTTCTGCTGTCACTTTCTTTGTGATAGGGCATTACTTGCACCGCCAGTCATAGGTTCCTACATAGGTTCCTTGCGACATTTTGTTACAATTGTCCCTTAGCACAACATGGATGCAAAATCTTGTCATAATGACATAATTTTATTAATTTATGGATTAATAAAGAACCTTTTCAATAGCCAGGTGTCTATTTATGTTATGTGTCTGTCACACACACATAACTATATCACATGCACACACGCACACACACACACACAGTTACTTCTAAATGTCTAAATAAAGACGTTCAATAGACTTCTATTTAGTTTTATACACAGCTAGTTATAAACAACATTATAAACTGGTGTTCCTGTAGCTCAGTTGGTAGAGCATTGCGCTAGCAATGCAAAGGTCGTAGGTTTGATTCCAAGGGAACACATGTATTGACAAAATGTAGAAATTTAATGAACTGTAAGTCGCTTTGGATAAAAGTGTCTGCCAAATGCGTGAATGTAAACATAACCTAATTTTGGCTTTCAAATACAAAGTCTTTAATTCTTTACAATTAAAAACTAAACAGTAAACCCATATGAAAATAAAAATAAGATAAGATCTGTTTAATACTAGTTTATGTTGATTGGAGATGTTTACTTAAATCTGCTTCTCTCAAACTTTTTTGTTCCTAAGCAAAAGACCTCAGTAATCTTATACTGGACACCTTGGGGTCACCAACACGGTGCTCGCGGGCACCAGGTCGCCCCCAAGGACCACATGAGTCGCCCGCAGGCCTGTTCTAAAAATAGCACAACTCATTAGTGAGCTGCGTCTAAAATTTAATTTTATTCTGTTGCTATTCTGTTTTATTGTGCGCATGACAAAAGTGTTAGTGGAGAGTAAGCTAGCGAGTGCAGCGAAGATGGGCGCTGAATGCAGTTTCTTACCCCAAAAACATGACAGAAAAAAGAAAGAAAACTTATCACTTTCACAATGAATGGGAGGAAGAGTTCTTTTAAACAACTGTGAAATTAACCTGTGTGTGTCTCATTTGCGGGGCGACTGTGGCGACGGCAAAGCGGCACAATGTGGAGAGACACTTCACTACGTGTCACAAAAGCTACCATGCTAACTACCCACCGGGAAGCCCACTACGGGCTGAGATTGATAGAAATAAAGTGCTGAATATCGATATCTGTTTCCCACCTTGTTGTCATTGTTGATAACTATTGTGAGAAATCATTAACGTGATCAGTGTCTTCACATAGATGAGTATCATTAATCATTATTAATAATGTATATCTAAAGGCAAACTAAGCAAATTTGTTATTTCAGAAGAGTGTATCAAACTGGTAGCCCTTCGTATGACTCAGTACCCAAAAGGTTGGTGACCCCTGCCTTACACAGTTTCCACCAGTGTCTCTAAATGTATTCATATTTTTCAAGCAACCAGTGTCTGCAAACAAAACACTTATNCCCCAAAAGGAAGTATTGTTTAAAACTAAAACTCTTTAAAACTAAAATATATTTTTTAAATGAGTTGCTGTTACTTTAAGAAATCCTGTAAATACATTATTTCATTTGACAAAAGACACTATTAAAAATAACCATTCAGTCAATCAGGGAAAATGTAGCAAGTGGTTAGGCATGTAGTGTAATAATTTCATTGACTTTGATTTCAAACAAATTTATTTAAAAAATGTTAATTGTATCTCTTTTAATGTAAAACATGACCAAAACTCCACTGCCAAGACAGAAGAATACAATCAGAAAAGCAAAGATAAAACATCTTGAATGTAATCTGAGGCATCGTGCTGTGTTTATAAATGTTTATTTTGCAGGCATAACTTTTCTGATAATTAGTTTTGCTTTACTTCACATTAATGCATTAATGGGATTTCTCCTGCAAGTGGGGTTTCAAATTAACCACTAAAATGAATTTACTTCATAGTACTTTCTTTGAAAAGCCAACAGTTTATTTGGTTGAATTCAAAGACTTTCTGATCATTAATGTTTTCCACCCAGAGTGTGACAGCACTGTGTGTTTAACTGAGGCCCATAACTGAGGCTGAGGTTCAATAGTGCCACTAGAGTCAATAATTCTCTAAGGGCAGATTTCCTAAACACTAAGGTTTTACGTAGCTATGGACACAGTCAATTGTAATGCTTTATTAAAGTGATGAGATTCACTCACCCAGGAGGCTGTAGGTTTGTGGCACTGGTCACTGCAGCAGGAGTCAGAGTGGACTGCGTGGCTGTGACCCATCGCCCCCTGCCTGTCAACCCCCAGCCATCAGGTCAACAGTTGGTTCCCAGAGCCAAAGTGGCTGGGCTTTCTACTATTGTCAAGAGGCCCTGTTTTAGATTATCCCAGGGTAATTAAGCAGGTCAATACAGACAAATAAATCATACTGATAGTCCAAACACTGTTGCTGAATGCCTCTGGTTGAGTAAAAACAACGAGCTGCCCTATGCTTGTTACTGCTTAGCTTGAGGTCCAGCAGCATGCTTTGCATTACTTCCTCAGGAAAAACAGTGAGTGAGAAAGCATTGTGCTACATCAAAAGCTGAGCAAAGAGACATGAGATTTAACTGTTTCTTTCATTTTTAAGATAAAGGATGACTGGGATAAATTTAGTCTCTTCTTCTTGGTAAACAAAGTGTACTGTGCTGATGGAATTGAAATTGTTTTAGAAGTTGTGAAAATATAGTTTTTTTGAAAGTATTACTTTTAGATATCAATTTTAAAAGGACACATTGATTTTAATCAGGCCACAAATCCCTGATGTACATAATCCAACAGAGGACTTAATATGCCCTGAAAACTGTAGATAAAACGAAAACAAAATATAATTTTGGAAGGTGTTTATTGGAATTCCTTATTATATTACATAAAACGGCTACGATTGCTGACTTGTGTACAGTTCAAGCGTATTCTATAAAAATATTTTTTTATACATTTCTTACCCAGGTGACATTTTTATTTTACCTCAATAAATACATAATTCTATATAAATAGGCTATTTTGTGTATGAGAAAAATAAATAAATAAATTATAATGCTTAAACAGAAACAGTATTGAAATACTGAAATACTGAAATACAGTAAACAATTATTGTAATGCAATGACTGTGTGAGAGTGTAACGAACCCAGGCTCCCGCGATTAGCGAGGAGCATAGACTTTTATTTTGACTTTGGTTCTTGTCTCATGTGTTTTATGTCACTTCCTGTTTTAGTTTAATCATCAGCACCTGTGTTTATGTGATTGTTATGTGTATTTAAGTTCCGAGTTTGGTTGTGGGTTATTGTTAGGAGTTGTTTTAAGTTTCTCGTCATCGTTCGTGTCTTGCCTCGTTTTTGGATTTGCGCCCTCGTTTGGATTACTCTCTTGGATCGTGATTTGGATACCTCTGCCTAGGACTTGTTGGTTATATGGTTATCGTCGTGGTTTGTCTTTTGTTTTCTCACTGCTGTTGCACATGTTGTCGCCCTTTTGTTTCACGGTTGGTGTTTGTGTTTGTTTTATAATTTGTTTCGTAAAATAATCGTTCACTTCCAGTTCCGCGTTCACGTCTCTGTTTTTTTTGCACAAACACAACCGTTTCCCTCACCGTAACAGAGAGGTTTTGTGAGACTCAACCTTAAACCATTTTATTATTACAGGTGGGACTAAATAATTCATGAGAAACCACAAATACATCACACCTAATTGTAGCTTAACTCTTTGAACATGCTTTCTGTTTATATCATGTGAAAACGAACATTAAGAATAAAGCTCTGATAACAAAATGTTGCACTCCCTGTTAATCACAAGCTGTATATATTTATGTAAAAATTTACCCAAAACCAATGACATATTCTGTTCTGTCAGGGTCTTTGGGTCTAGCTTGACAGTTAAACCTATTGTAGTCCTGCAGTCAGAGTGAATAGTGTGCTCCACAGAAGCAGCCGAACACTTTAGACATTCTGTATATTATAATAACAGGGCATCTAAAGGACAAACGTCGGTCACAAGCTAAGTTTATCCACAAGAACAAAAGCAAGCTCTGCTTAAGCTAATGTTCACCTTTATTTCCCATTGGCTTAAGGGCAAATGCAAAGACACGGGAAGAGATGGAAGACCTTATACCATGTCCAATTGTCTTTTCTTTTGGGGGTCAGGGACGTTCTGTCTGGGTCCACTTGCATCTTTTTCTCAGAAGTTTTCCTATTCACACACACAATGTAATTGTCAGTCTGAGCAACCATTCTTGCTTCCACTGGCTCCACATCTCACAGGGTAACAATATTTCACAGCACCAAACAATTGCCTGTCTTTCCAGGCCAACCATACGGTTACTAAGGGGTGTAATATTGACACACATCAATTATTTATAAAAAAAGCGGACAGACCGGGGTAGGGGGAAGGTAAGAGGGTCCGACCATGCCCGATAACACTTTGCAGGGCCCCTACAATGCTGATATGTCTGGCCATATAAACAAGGTGATGAATTAAAAACATATACTCTTACATTTAGTGATTCCTTGTAATAATTAGTTAAAGGTGTCTGTTGGAAAGACCATGTTAATTTCATTTTCCTAAACTTGCTTTGTGTACAAACTGTGGTTGTTGAGATTTTTTAAAACTGTTTAGAAACATTACACTGCATGACTGCCTATTTGTTGTACTGTGAAATTTGGTGTATTATTGTGTAACTGGGCTTTAAAAAAAGGAGGGAAAAATAACAAAGGTAAGATATGCATCCATAATCCTGGCAATTTTGATGTTAGAGCTTTGCGGGGCTTTTTGCTTACCATATTTGATGGTTGCATTACAGGATATGAAAGTGAGACAAATCTCTGCACACATGAGTTATTGTCTACAGTATTCTGAGTTCTCCAAATTAGTATCCATTTCAGTTAGATGCAGTTCACTTGGTTATTGAACACAGCCTCAGAGTAAGTGCCGTACTATATCTTACTATGTAAGATAAGATTTATAAATACACACATGAAAATGATCCAGACGTTGAATAGGTGCAGATTTACTCTCTTGGGCATCACATTTGGCTATACAGAAACATGCCATATTGCATCCCATCTGTGCACAAACGGGGCCTAACTTTACCCAAAACGGACAATTCCAGTCATTGCCATAACTTTTTGAAATTCATGGATGGTGTCAGACTAAAATCTCATACCAGGACCCTGACAGCCCTGTTTTTGTGTCAGAGCATGATGTTTGGACTCTATTCTAGTCATGGTTCTTGTATCTTAGAGTCAGGATCTAGACATATGCTCTGTCTCTTTTGTGATCTGTGTGATGCTTGTCTTTGTGTGGAAGTACATGGCCATTGTTTGTTTACTTTGTGCTTTCCTGTCGTAAGTCTTGACCCGACCCTCTTGTCTCCTCATTATTTATCCAATTATTCGTTCATGCCCCTCACCTGTCTGCCATTGTTAATCTCCTTGTTTGGTTCCTTATTTAATGTCCCTGTGTCTGCTGTCTTGTGCTAGTATATTGTATAACACTTCATAAGAAGGCTTCATTTACATTGCTTACCTGCATTAGTTAACATGAAAAAACGTCTACAGTGTTTATTAAACTTAATTGTAATTTCAACATTTCAATACATTTGTTTCAATCAAAAGTTGTATCTGGTAATATTAGTCAACAGACAATAAAGTAACATGAAAAACAATGAATAATTGTATTTGTATTAACTAACCTTAACAATTATTTATAAATGCTGTAAAAATGTTAGGTCACGTTAGCTTACCAACAGAAATAAATGGGACCTTATTGTAGTGTTACCATTTTCATTTTTGCTTTTAAACAGTTCTGTTTAGTCTGTTTTTATCCAATAATAAAATTAGTTCCATGTACTGGCCCAGTGTTTACACTGAGATTTATAAATGGTGTACTGGGGTGTCATAACAGGTCTGATGTCACCATTACGTGTCATTGCTCATAACCAAAGATATGCTGTAGAGGGAGAGATTCAATAATAGCTACAACAGTGTGTTTGTCACCCAAAGTTATCACAAGGTCAGATGACTTAATTCACAAGAGTGGTACTTTTTCATGCTGTTTTATTGGGGCTGTTTCAGAGGTTAACAGCAATAGTCAGCAATAGTGCTGTATGGAAAGTTTCCTTGAAAAAAATCTCTTGAGGAAAAATACATGACAGAATTTATTTCTGGGTCAACCCATTTTTTTAATGCAGGAATGTATGTGCTTACCTGAAGTACAGTATATATCATAAAAAAATTATCTCTGCAATACTCAGCACAAAGCCAAAAGGACAGTGTAAATATGAATGTCACCCCACTTGGAATGTTCCGTGAGGGAAATTGACATTTTAGTATGCTGCTGTCTTCAGCCATATGCTGATGTTTTCATATTCCAGAAAATCAGTTTAGGGAGTAGTAAAGTTTCTTTTATTTCAAGTTAGATCCTGATGCTGCAAGTTGAAATGGCCCCCTCCTGGCATGTGCGCTGCACTGCTCCAGCTTATCTATTTTTCATGCCTTTTTTTACATTTACAGAGTAATGAGGCTGTAAACATCTTGGCACACTTTCAAGAGAGATACTAAAGAACTTGAGCTGAATTATAGCAAAGTTTCTTTACACATAGGGAAGTTGAAATTATATTGGCACAGTGAACCCAGAGGATGGAGACACAAAACACAAAGCATTTTAATTATTGACCAGTTATTGTTGTTTAAATATTTTTTTTTAGTAAAACAAAACGAGGTAACAGGTAAGGGTTGGGGCAGGCAGCAAACAATCAAAAACACAGTGCAAAGCAAAGTCCAAGGGCAGGCAGCAAAAGATCAAAAACGATATACAATCCAGTTGGTAATGGTAAGGCAGTCTGGGAAAACGCTCTGAAATGCTGCACATGGCAAAACAAGACATCGCACAGGATAGTGTGCTGCTCTGGGCTTTATAGTCCACATAACTGTGTTCAGGTGCCAAACAGGAAGTAATCAGGACCAGGTACGGGTCATGGGAAACGTAGCTCAAAAAAGCATTAATATTCGGGCGAAGGCTCCCACTGACGACTGTTACAAAGCCGGGCTCCCGCGAGTAGCGCGAAGAGCGCAGACTTTTATTATGATGTTGGGTTTTGTCGCATGTGTTTTACGTCATTGGTGTTTTATGTCACTTCCTGTTTTAGTTCATCGATTGCACCTGTGTCTGTTTGATTTCTATGTGTATTTAAGTTCCTGGTTTAGTTAGTGTGGTCGTGGGTTATTGTTTAGGAGTGGTTAGTGTTAGTGTTTCGTTCGAGGTTTCATTGTCTAAAGTTTATCGTGTCTTGTCTGGTTTTTGGATTACAGCCTGCTTATCGGATTACTCTTTTGGATCGCCCTTAGGATACTTTCGCCTGTTTTGGATCATATGTTTTCACCCTGGTTAGTCTTTTGTATTTATTCACTTAGCACTGCTGTAGCACATGTTGTCATTCTTTTGGTTTTGCGGTTGATGTTTGTGTTCACTCTTGTACCTGGAAGTCTTGTACACTCACGTACCTGGGACTGAGCTTCCTGCAGGGCAGTTGAAGGCGTAGATCCCTGGTGGAGAGCCAAACCCATTGACCTGGAGTGAAACAATGGCCGGGTCGATGACGCCGGTTGGCTAGAAGGGTCTGGCACCGAACAGCGTGTAGTAGGTGAGTGTGGGCCCTATCCCAGATCTCTTTGCTTCGCTGTAGCCAGTCTGTGACTGCGGGTAGGTCCGTAGGCTTCCCAGACCAGGAGAACAATGGAGGTTGGAAGCCCAGAACGCACTTGAAGGGAGTCATTCCCGTGGAAGGCTTGACTAGAGAGTTTTGAGCATATTTAGCCCACATCAGGTACCTGCTCCAGTCCGCCTGATGCTGGTTACAGTAAGATCTCAGGAAACGGATGATCTCTTAGTTCAGATGTTCTGTTTGTCCATTAGCTTGGGGATGTTAACCAGACGTCAGGCTTATGTTTACACCCAGACTCTTGTACAATGTCCTCCAGAAGACATCGGAAACCTGAAAACATAGTTACATAACAACTCTGCCATTTTAAATGCCGTAGGGAGTTTAAGGAGAGCAATTAGGTGGCAGGCCTTGAATCAATTTACTATGGTGAGTATGGTCGTGTTGCCTTGAGAATTAGGGAGATCTGCAATAAAATCTATGGCAATATGGGACCAGGGTCTTTGTGGTGTAGGTAGCGGTTGAAGCAGGCTGGCAGGTAATTGTCTGGGTGTCTTGGAGACCTGACAAACGGGGCATTCGGGATTACGTGGGCGAGAAGTCAAATTGAGTGAAAAACAGGGACCACCTAGCTTGACGGGGATTTAGACGTTTAGCAGCGCGTAGGTATTCTAGATTCTTATGATCGTTATGACAGTGAAAGGATGAGCAGCCCTCTTGAGCCAATGTTGCCACTCTTCCAGCGCGAGTTTGATGGCTAGAAACTCTCGGTTACCCACATCGTAGTTTTGCTCAGCGGGTAAGAGCTTCCGCGAGAAGTTGGTGCACAGGAACATTTAAGGTGGTAGTCCATGCCTTTGAGAAAGGATAGGATAAATCTACGATAGAAATGAGAAATGCTGTAGAAAATCCTAAGAAATGCTGTAGCTCCTTGAGAGTCTTCGGAAGTGGCCACTCGGTAACTGCCATTCCTTCTTATCATCCATGGCCACTCCCTCAGAACTGATAACATACCCTAAGAAGGTGGTAATGATTGAATGAAATTCACAATTTTCACTCTTAACGTATTGATTGTTGTGAATAAGGCGCTGGAAATCAGAATGGACATAGAGTTAACGGGATGTTATTCTTCTTAGCAAACTCTAGGGAAATAAAATTAGCAGCGGCACCGGAATCAATGAGAGCAAAGGAATTGATAGTAGAATCAGAACACACTAAAGTGATCGGGACATGAATTGAGTTAATATGATTATTGGAAGTGGAAGCTACACTCACCGGAGGTGGTTTGGAGATGGGTCGGATGAGACAGGAGGCTATCAGGTGACCGGGGTTGACCACAGTATAAGCAGAAGCCGGACCAAGACGGTGTTCATGTTCAGGTGAGTATAATTCGCCTGCATTGACTCGGAACCGACTGCATGATTGAGACTTGGGGTTACACTGAAACGGCGGGGACGTCAAGATCGGATGAGGTTATCAACTTGTATGGATAGTTCAATGTACTCACTTAGGCTCCGACCCTCATCTCGGCATGCCAATTCTGATTGGAGTACTTGATCGAGTCCCCGGTGGTACAGCAGCTTAAGTGTGTCTTCTACCCAGTTGGTTTGGGCGGCTAGTGTGTGGAAGATCAGAGCATACACATTCAGCGCACAGCATTTGTGTGCTTCTTTTGAATTGTTGTTCAAAATGTACCTGTGCAGCATACAGACATCTGCACAGAGTCTTGCTGTATTTCAGGCTGTCTGAAACTAAAGCACTTGTTTTGCTGCTTCACTGCCTGGTCAAAGATTTCATAGAGGCAGCCTTTGCACATGAAGGAATCCCTGACGAAACTGGTTCAGACAGCTTTTCAAAGCACCGTAACATCACATATAATTATCCAAAAAACAAGTGAACTTTATATTATGCCATAACCTAAAGGTTTAGTGTGCCACTATTGTCACCCAATGACAAATAGGAGTGCAAAAAGGTTTCCCGAACCCATCAGTTTTTCTATCCTAAACGTATTAGTCTTTGGTTACAGCAGTGTTACTGTTTTGTGGTCGGAACTCAAACAGAGTAACGTTTTTAAAGCTGTAATCCGTAACTTTAGTACCTTTATTGCAAATTCAATAAACAATTCAATACAAATTCAGTAAACGATTTAAATTCAAATATTTAAGAATCATGTTTTATTTGTTGTTGTACCTGTAGCTGGAGTTCGGTTTCATTTTTTTCTCGTGTTTAATTTAATTTGCTGTTTGCCCCCTTGTGGGACTGGGTTCTTTCCGCACGTTCTCTACAAATTTGTTACGAAGAAAACATTTTTAATTTTTACGTTTTTTTTAAATAATATATGTGCCTTTTATTTGATCTCAGTTAACAGAAATACATTTATAGTTGTGGTAAACTAAAATAACCGTATGAGATGGGAAGAGTGATATACAATGAAATGTATATCAAATGTAAATGTATAGTCCAACAATGTTTAAGAGAAATTGTGTAATCCATTTTTGTAATCCAATTGCACTAATTGTCCAAAATGATCGCACTGTTACCTGATTTGCATAATTCCTTTAATGATTTAGATGCTAATAGATAGCGTGTGCACATAAGCAATGCTATTAACAGCCACAATTTATTTCTACTGAACTCTTCCCAGAATGTTTGTATTAGCAGTTGTGTTTAAGAGGTAATGTGAAGGTTGCATTAAACAGCCACATTCTGTTCTGCGTTTAGTTGCGTTTATTTTTGTTTAGCTGTTTATTGCAAGAATGCATAAATGCCTCTCAGTTTCACTCCCCTGAATATGAACTCTCCAAGACCCTATCCAAAATGGCACGGTTAATGCAAACATTGGCTGTCCCATTTGTAATTTTAGGATTTATAAGAGCACTTACAAGTGCTACATTTGCAGCTGCTATATGCTCTCAATAAATCCTTAATCCCACAACTTCACATCAAAATATTACCTGAGAGTCTACATGGAATTGCATTATCACAGTGTTTCTGTGTGTCCCCTTAGAACCAAATTTCTAACCGCCAGTGACTGTACAATAACAGTGAGACGTGTCAGCACTGCTCTCCATCTCACCCTCTCAGCCGCAAGTAGTGCCTCCTCCTGCTTTTCAATAGTTTCTCCACTTCTTAACCTCACTACCAGTTCCTTCCATGCTTTCATGCAATTGAGATGTTCTGGACTGTTTTTATGTGATGTGAGGTGAGTGCTCGCATGTTTCCAATTTGTCATTCTTGAAATTGTTAAATGAATGTTCCTCTTGGAAAACAATTTGCAGCAGAAGCAAAGGAGGCTGTTGTTCTTCATGGAATATATCAGCCAACTTCTTGCCATCTTTTCACCACTAACTAATGTCTTCTTAAAATATTTCTCTCATTCCTCTGGAAAACAAAGTCAGGTGGCAACCTACTTGGTCCTCTGCGAACCAGCTCAGTCCAAATCCTATCAGTCAGAGGTGAGGGCCAGTTAGCAGGGTCAGTTGACAGAGGCTCATCCTCAGCAGTGGGGCTGAGTGGGGGTTCAGCTCCAGGCATTTCTATCAGACAACATAGTGGCACATTACTCAAAGAACATAGCAGTGGAACATAACACATAGGCATATTCAGAAATGATCAAAAATGTTAAAATTACATTAAATTGCAGTTGT